>CM052351.1:29110893-29132699 GCA_028551395.1 Casuarina glauca | reverse complement strand
AGATCAGGAAGGCAAGTAGTAAGGCAGCCAACTTGTTTGAAGACCAATCAGTTATTAGCGTGTTCGAATTCTTCACCAGTTCGAATAGTCTTTCATCTTTCAGTGAGTCCTTTGATTGTGTGTGTGTGTGTGTGTGTGTGTGTGTGAAAGAGAAATCAAGCCAGAGATCAAGATCGGAGATATCAGTCAATGGCATCACTTGATCTTAGTAGAAGAGCTTGCAGATGATATCAGCGACAAAGCTAATTGCAAGACGTGCTGGGAACAAGCGGTGGGTGCCGTCTACAAATGCTTGGAATGCGATTTTATCCAACATAAATCTTGCCCCAACCCAACCCAACCCAAAGATATTGGGAAGAGGATATGGAAGAGCATTACGACGAACGGAGGCATCACTTGATGTTGGTAGAAGAGGTGGAGAATAGAGCCGAAGAGGAAGTTGTTTGCTCGGGATGCCAGGAAATAGCATCTCTTCCGGCGTACAAATGCGCCTTACCTGGATGCTCCTTTCTCCTCCACAAATCTTGCGCTGAGTTATCATCCCTTGCGGTACTACAGCCCCAGCACTCAGACCACGTGCTTACTCTTCAACCAATAGACCCCACGATGGATGCGTGGAAAGAAGTTAAAAGTTGTAATGCTTGCAGCAAACGAATCAAATACTTGTATGACGGTTGTCAACGTTGCAATGTTTACCTCCACCCCACATGCTTTGTTGAGTTAGTCCAACCCATATTCGGGGACTTATTATTGGGTCCAATTAGGGTAATGTGACCCTAAGGTTTAATAGAAAAATTACAGGATTTTTTTCTTTAGGAAATGAGGTGAGTAGCCGTCAAAAAGAAAAGAGCAGAATTTTGCAGGAATTAGAGGCCATGCGCAACAGTTGATCAAACGTCTGATCAAGGTCGATCCGTGGTCCAATTGAGCTGATTTTTTGTCAGCAGGTTTGGGATTGGGTGTTCTTCATTGTAAACGGTTGGATCGTCACTTGGAGCTCTTGAAGTCAGCAGATCTTTGTTGAAAATCTGGGTGATTTTTCTCCAACTTTTCTTGGTTAAGTTGTTGTTTACAACTTGTTCTTCACTATTTATTGGTGATTCTATTATTGTTGAATCAATAAATCTTAGTCCTGTTGCTATTGTTAAGGACTTGATTGGGTTGTAACCTAACGATTTATATAGTGGAGATTTGGGTGGACTCCATGATCGGTCTCGTGATTTTTTATCCTTCACATTGGAGGGGTTTTTCCACGTAGAAATTCTTTTGTGTTGAGTGTGATATTTGCTTATTCTACTTGTGATTCAAATACATCGTTGGTGTTTTAGTATTTCCTCACAGGTTCAATCAAAGTGGGAAACGTTATATGTCATTTTTCCTATCAGAATGGTATCAAGAGCTTAGGTTATGGTTGTTTTATTTTTGGATTTGATTGAACGATGGAACTAAGCACTAACAGGATGATTAGTTTGAACGGAAGAAACTATCATGTTTGGGAGGGTAAAATGGAAGATTTGCTTTATGTAAAGCGTTGGCACTTACTGGTGTTTAGTGAAATTAGACCAGACAACATGAGTGAAGCCGATTGGACTCTTGAGCATAAAATTGTACGCGGGTTCATTCGACAATTTATAGATGAGAATGTTTTGAATCACATTAGTAACGAAACACATGCTCGGACTCTATGGAACAAACTTGAATCCCTGTATACTCGAAAGATTGGAAATAATAAGATGTATTTGATGAAGCAACTTATTAGCTTGAAATACAAAGATGGGCAATCCATATCTGATCATTTGAATGAGTTTCAGGGAATGTTAGATAAACTTTCAGGTATGAATATGAAGTTTGAAGATGAAGTACAAGAACTTTAGTTACTTGGTACTTTACCAGAATCTTGGGAAACATTTCGTATGTTAGTGAGTAACTCTGCTCCCGATGGTATTGTCACTATGGATTTTGCCAAGACTAGTATTTTGAATGAAGAGATGAGAAGAAAGAGTCAGGGTTCTTTGTCTCATTCTGAAGCTTTGGTTGTTGAAAATAGGGGGAGAAGTCATAGTAGAGGTCCGAGAAGTTATAACAAAAGTCGAAGTAAGTCTAGATCATGATATAAAAATGTAGAGTGCCATCATTGTGGCAAGATGGGTCATATCAAGAAAAATTGCTTCCAGCGGAAAAATGAAAAGAAGAATGGTAAAGGTAGAAATGAGAAGAAGAAAGTTAATGAAAGTGAGGAGAAGAAGGACAACAATGATGATGATCGAGTTGCAGCAGCTACTAATGAACTTGTTATTGTGTGCTATGATGATAATGTGAATTTTACAAGTAATGAGACAAGTTGGATAATTGATAGTGGTGCTTCTCTTCATATTACTTCCAAGAGGGAGTTCTTTACTTCTTATATTCTTGGAAACTTTGGCACATTGAAGATGGGTAATGATTGTTTGGCTAAAGTTGCAGGTATGGGAGATATATGCTTAGAGACTCGTAATGGATCCAAGTTGGTTCTCAAGAATGTTAGACATGTACCAGAAATTCGTTTGAATTTGATTTCTACCAGACAACTTGATGATGAAGGTTTTTGCAATATCTTCAATAATGGGCAATGAAAACTTACTAAGGGTTCATTAGTTATGGCTAGAGGCAAGAAAAAGTCTTCTTTGTATTTATTTCAAGCCAAGATTTCCAAGAACATTTGTAATATAGTGGAAGATGAGAATACAAGTGCTTTATGACACAAAAGGTTAAGTCACATGAGTGAGAAGGGCATGAATGTGTTGGCAAAGAAGAACTTGTTATCTGGGATTAATAGTGCAAAACTTGAGAAGTGTGCACATTGTTTAGCTGGAAAACAGAAAAAAGTTTCATTCTATAGTCACCCTCCTTCCAGAAAATCAGATTTCTTAGAGTTAGTACACTCAGATGTTTGTGGCCCAGTTAATCCGAGGACGCTTGGTGGAGCATCCTACTTTGTGACCTTTATTGATGACTACTCAAGAAAGGTTTGAGTTTATGTTTTGATGTCAAAAGATCAAGTGCTAGATGTGTTCAAGCAGTTTCAAGTTTCAGTAGAGCGGCAAACTGGAAAGAAGTTGAAATGTATTCGATCAGACAATGGTGGTGAGTACATTGGACCATTTAATGAGTATTGTAGGCAACATGGTATTCGACATCAAAAGATACCTCCAAAAACACCTCAGTTGAATGGTATAGCAGAAAGAATGAACAGGACATTGGTTGAGAGAGTTATATGCATGATTTCAAATGCTAACTTGCCAAAGACATTTTGGGGTGAGACATTACTTACAATAGCTTATGTCATCAATCTATCTCCAACTGTTGCTTTAGATGGTAATGTGTTAGATAGAGTTTGGTTTGGCAAAGATGTTTCCTATAACTATCTAAGAGTATTTGGTTGCAAAACATTTGTTCATATTCTAAAGGATGAGAGGTCTAAGTTAGATGTCAATACACGAGAATGTATATTTCTTGGTTCTGGTTATGATGAATTTGGTTACAGGTGTTATGATCCAGCTGTGAAGAAAATTGTGATGAGTCGTGACGTTGTATTTTTTGAAAATCAAAATATGACAGATATTGGCCAAAGTGAGAAGAATATATCACAAGGCTCTAAGATTGGTATTGATATTGATCTAATTCCTTCAAATGATTTACAGCGACAGTTGCCAGAACAAGTTGAAAGTGATATTCAACATGATGTTCAGGATTAGGTTCAGAATGACCAACATGGTGCAGATAATAGTGACACTCAGACAAATAATGTTGTTGATGTTCAGCAGAATCCATCTTCAGTTCCACCATTGAGGAGGTCTACTAGAGATCGCCATCCATCATCTAGATACTCTACTGAGGAGTATGTATTGTTGACTGATGCAGGTGAGCCTGAGAGCTTTAAAGAAGCAGCAGAGGATGTGGATAAGAAAAAATAGGTTGATGCAATGCAAGATGAGTTGAAATCTTTGCATGATAATCAAACATTTGAGTTAGTGACAATGCCTAAGGGCAAGAAAGCTTTGAAGAATCGTTGGATTTATAGATTAAAGCATGATGAAAATTCTTCACAACCTTGATACAAAGCCAGACTAGTTGTTAAAGGTTTCAGTCAGAAAAAAGGAATTGATTATGATGAGATTTTCTCACCTGTTGTGAAAATGTCCTCAATTCAAGTGGTTTTGAGATTGGCTGCTAGTCTTGATCTTGAAATTGAGCAAATGGATGTAAAGATTACTTTTCTTCATGGTGACCTAAATGAAGAAATTTATATGGAGCAACCAGAGAGTTTTGAAGAAAAAGGTAAAGAGAATTATTTTTGCAAGCTAAAGAAAAGTTTATATGGCTTAAAACAGGCACCAAGACAATGGTATCAAAAATTTGAGTCTTTTATGGGGGAGCAAGCCTACAAAAAGACAAATTTTGATCATTGTGTGTTTGTGCAGAAGTTCTCAGATGATAATTTTATCATTCTACTGCTTTATGTAGATGATATGCTTATAGTTGGTAAGAATGCTGCAAGAATTGAAAAGTTGAAGCAGGAGTTAAGTAAGTCATTCTCAATGAAAGACTTAGGCTCAGTGAAGCAAATTCTTGGTATGAGAGTTAGTCGTGACAGAAAAGCCAAGAATTTGTGGTTGTCTCAAGAAGAGTATATCAAGAAAGTGCTTCAGAGGTTTTGTATGGATAAAGCTAAAGTGGTGAGCACGCCTCTTGCTACACACTTTAAGCTTAGTAAGAAACAATGTCCTGTAGATGAGGAAGACAGAAAAGATATGGAAAGAGTTCTTTATGCTTCGGTTGTTGGTTGTTTAATGTATGCAATGATTTGTACAAGGCCAGATATAGCTCATGCAATTGGAGTAGTTAGCAGATTTACTTTTAATCCTGGAAGAGAACATTGAAATGAATGAAGTGGATTCTAAGGTATCTTCAAGGCACTTCTAGTTTGAAACTTTTATTTGGGAGTGATAAGCCTATTCTTGTGGGATATACAGATTCTGATATGGTAGGGGATATTGATAATAGAAGAGCTACTTCAGGCTACTTGATTAAGTTTTTAGGAGGAGCTGTGGCATGACAATCAATATTACAAAAATGTATTGCTCTATCTACAATAGAAGCAGAATTTATTGCAGCAACGGAAGCATGTAAAGAATTGCTTTGGATGAAGGAATTCATAAAAGAACTTGGTTTTGTGTAAGAAAAGTATGTGTTATTTTGTGATAGTCAAAGTGTTATACGTCTTGCTAAGAACTCTACTTTTCATCAAAGGTCAAAGCATATTGATGTAAGGTATCATTGGAAGAGAACATTGGAATGCAGTGAAGTGGATTCTAAGGTATCTTCAAGGCACTTCTAGTTTGAAACTTTTATTTGGGAGTAATAAGCCTATTCTTGTGGGATATACAAATTCTGATATGACAGGGGATATTGATAATAGAAGATCTACTTCAGGCTATTTAATTAAGTTTTCAGGGGGAGTTGTGGCATGACAATCAAGATTACAAAAATGTATTGTTTTATCTACAACAGAAGCAGAATTTATTGCAGCAACGGAAGCATGTAAAGAATTGCTTTGGATGAAGGAATTCATAAAAGAACTTGGTTTTGTGTAAGAAAAGTATGTGTTATTTTGTGATAGTCAAAGTGTTATACGTCTTGCTAAGAACTTTACTTTTCATCAAAGGTCAAAGCATATTGATGTAAGGTATCATTGGATATGAGATATCATGGAAATCAAAGAGGTTGCACTTGAAAAGGTACATACTAAGGATAATGGTTCTGATATGATGACAAAGGCTTTATGGCGAGAAAAGTTTGAGTTTTGTCGGCATGAAGCCGATTTGAATTGTGCTTGATAAATGAACATATGGATCCTCCCTCATTTGGGCTGGAGGGGGAGAATTGTTGGGTTGGTCCAGCCCATATTTAGGGACTTATTATTGGGTCCAATTAGGGTAATGTGGCCCTAAGGTTTAAAAGAAAAAATATAAGATTTTTTCTTTAGGAGAGGAGGTGAGTGGCCGTCAAAAAGAAAAGAGAAAGAGAAAAGAAAAGAGCAGAATTTCGCAAGAATTAGAGGTTCTATGCAACAGTTGATCAAACGTCTGATCAAGGTCGATCCGTGGTCCGATTAAGCTGATTTTTTGTCAACAGGTTCGGGATTGGGTGTTCTTCATTGTGAACGGTTGGATCGTCGTTTGGAGCTTTTGAAGTCAGCAGATCTTTGTCGAAAATTTGGGTGATTTTTCTTCAACTTTTCTTGGTTAAGTTGTTGTTTACAACTTGTTATTCACTATTTATTGGTGATTCTATTATTGTTGAATCAGTAAATCTTAATCTTGTTGCTATTGTTAAGGACTTGATTGAGTTGTAACCTAACAATTTATATAGTGGAGATTTGGGTGGACTCCGTAATCGGTCCCGTAATTTTTTATCCTTCACATTGGAGGAGTTTTTTCGCGTACAAATTCTTTTGTGTTGAGTGTGATATTTGCTTATTCTATTTATGATTTAAATACATCGTTGGTGTTTTAGTATTTCCTCACAGGTTCAATCAAAGTGAAAAACGTTATACGTCGTTTTTTCCATCACGCTTTGCCCCATAGATGAAGCTGGAGCTGGAGCCGCCGCCAGGGCCACAAGATCGCAGTCCATGGCATCACTTGATCTTTGTAGAAGAACTTGTAGATGATATCAGCAACAAAGCTTATTGCAAGATGTGCTGGAAAAATGCGGTGGGTCCCCGTCTACAAATGCTTGGAATGCGATTTTATCCAACATAAATCTTTCTCCAACCCAACTCAAAGAAATTGGAAAGAGAGGATGAAATACAACCACTACCACTGCCAGATGAGGAAGCATCACCTGATGTTGGTAGAAGAGGTGGAGAATAGAGCCGAAGAGGAAGTTGTTTGCTGGGGATGCCAGGAACCACCCTCTTTTCCGGCGTACAGGTGTTCCCACCCTGGATGCTCCTTTCTCTTGGACAAATCTTGTACCGAGTTATCCCTCGCGGTACTACACCCCTAGCACTCAGACCACGTGCTTACTTTTCAACGAAAAGAACTTTTTACTCTTCAACCAAAAGAACCTTTTACTCTTCAACCAAAAGAACTTGGGATGGGTAGCCGTGGAAAAGATAAAAGGTGTAATGCTTGCAAAAAACTCATAAAATACTTGGATTACGGTTGTAGATGTTGCAACGTTTACCTCCACCCCAAATGCTTCGCCCCAGAGATGGAGCTGGAGCTAGAGCCGCTGCCAAAGCTAAAAGATCACAGTCCATGGCATCACTTGATCTTTGTAGAAGAACTTGCAGTTGATATCAGCGACAAAGCGAAGTGCAATTTGTGCCGGGAACAAGTGGTGGGTCCCGTCTACAAATGCTTGGAATGCTATTTTATCCAACATAAATCTTGCCCCAAGCCAACCACAAGAATTTGGAAGAAGGGGATGGAAAATCATTACGACCAATGGAGGCATCACTTGATGTTGGTAGAAGAGGTGGAGAATAGAGCCGAAGAGGAAGTTGTTTGCAGGGGATGCCAGGAACCACCAGCTCTTCCCGTGTATAAATGCGCCTTACCTAGATGCACCTTTCTCCTCCACAAATCTTGCGCCGAGTTATCGTCCCTTGTGGCTGATCTAAGCTTCTATCCGGTTTGCTCTTGTTCTTCCTCTTGCCAATGATTACAAAAGAAAAAAACCACAAACAACAACAGCAATCCACATCAAAAGGGACATGGTACCTCTGCATCTACCTTGGGGACACAGCACCGCAATATGCATCTAAAAAGAACACGAAATTAGGGATTCTCCAATACTTTCTTACACGGGTCTCTTCCCTTTTCTACCACTTACAAAATACACGTAAGTTACTACTTTACCCTTGGGCTCCACCAAATAGACTACGGACCCTTTACAACTAAACCCCACAGTTTCACAAGCCAAACATTTCATTACAATACGTTGACTTACCCCTACGGCTTACATCCCAAAATATCCAGCAAAAATCATGCGACAGTGGTAGTGCACCCCATGCATTCAGACCACGTGCTCACACTCCGAACAGAATTGTTCCTCGGTTTCCCTTTCCAAAGAGAAGGTAAAAATTGCAATGCTTGTGCCACAACCAAAAAATCTTCCTTGTTTTACGGTTGTAATCCCTGCGATTTTTACCTCCACATCAAATGTTAATCGCATTTTCAATTTAGTGCTGATGACTGCCACAAACACAGCGTTGTCGTCGCACGGAGGGTAGACCGGTTCACTTGCCAGGCTTGTGGCAAGGAACGCAAGGATTTTGCCTATATTTGTAATGTCTGCCAACTTATAATGGAGAGGGACTGTGCTGATTTTCCTCACTCCATCTAAACTACCTTACACGGTCCTTCCCTCATTTTCATCCATTCAGTTCGTCTAATCAATAAGGAACACAAGGTTCTTTGTAGGTTGTGTCGCAAACAAGTGAACACAAGGTATGGAGCTTATTACTGTATCGAAAAATGTGGTTATATTCTTCATCTTGAGTGTGCGAGAAGATATGAGGACAGAGACTCAACAACTAAGTCGGAGTCTAGGAGTTGTGAGGAGCACACTATTTATTTACTTGATTGGTTAAGAGAAGCGGAGAATGAAAGAGTTGATGAACTTGAAAAGTTCAAACATTTTGATCATCCACAGCATGAGTTAACCTTGAGCCATGAAGAGCCCGGGAATGACAAAAAATGCAAAGCCTGTTTGCATTTTTTATTCTTTGCCCCATACTATGGTTGCGTGGAGTGTAATTTCTTTTTACATGTAAGATGTGCGAAAGTACCGACAAAAATTAGACGGGGGTTATTACACGAACATCCGCTCACTCTCTCTGCTTCGTTGCGGTGGTGTAAGGTGTGTTACAAAGATCGAGCGGGTTATGGGTATAGATGTGACAAGTGTGATAAGCTTAGAGCGCATGTTGAATGCGGGTTACTTCCAGAATCTCTTGAACATGTGCTTCACGAGCATATCCTCTTCCTCGTCAGAGAATCTGAAAGACCTGAAGAGAGATGCAACGTTTGCGGTGCAGGAACTTTAGGAATTGTAGGAATTTTAGGAAGTGTATGGTACGTGTGCACTGATTGTGAGTTGAGATTATGTGGACGCTGCGTTGCATTTCCGCCAACGGTCAGGTACCCGTATCATCCACATCACTTGACAGTTACTTTTACAAATGAAGATCAAGAAGAGAACTATTGCCTTATCTGTGAAAAAAAATTTTATAAAAAAAAAATATTATATTAGTGTGAAAAATGTAATTTTACTGTACATTCTAATTGTATTCTCAAAGATTCTTTAGATTTTGACTCGTCAGATTCTTACTTTTCAAATTCTAACTCTTCAAATTTTGACGAGTGAGATTCAATTGTAACTTTTTGCTTGTATTTTTATTATTTGTGGTTATCGCTATGTCTACTTGCTGGTGGTATTAGAAAAGCGTTCATGAGAGTATTAATCAAAATTGTTTTTAGTTGGCAAGGAAAGATAACTTGGAACGTAAATGGTAGAACAGCTAGAGCCACAGCTTTCAAGTTATTGTGGATGACTGTCTAGAAAGGTGCAGGCGTGCGTACCGTGCTACTGTGTCGCGCAGCCGTTTTATTGTTCATTTGCTTTACAGCCTAGTCTCTCCTCTAGTGCAGTCAGATTTGCGTAGAGGCTTCTTAATGGACTTGAGTTAAATGGGCTTTTTAATCACCACTTAGATCATCACGTCTCAACCATTTTATTATGTTGAACCTAGTTTTTAGGGGACTTTGGCGTGGCTTAATCTCTGTTTTTTTTTCTTTTTATTGGAAGAAAAAAAGAATCAAGTTCATGCATTATTTTTGGACTATCATGGAATATGTCTAGGAATATCTCTCGAGGGAAAATGTCAGAATATCAAATATAATTTTTTTCCAAACTCAAGTTTCACTTTATGTTTGTTGGCCTATTACAATTAAATTTACTGATTAACCTCACCTATCATATTTTCCCCCATGAATAGAGTCCTCTATAACGTAATTGTATCAGAGGCATTTCACAAAGATATAACCTTAATCAGGCACTTCCGAATAGTGGAATAGGTCTCTAATACCAAGTCATCCTAGGCTCATGTACTCTTTTTTTTTTTTCTCGTGCTTTGCCTAATTTATTCACATTTTCCATTTAACCATTTGTCTATATACCTTTAATTCACTTCTCAAGAAATTTCTAATTCCAAAAAAAAAAAAAAAAAGCTTAATCCACTTTTTAGGCACCCCAAAGCCATACAAAAATAATAATGACAAAAGTAAAAAATAATCTAAATTCATATTACCATAATCCTCTTTTTATTTCCCTATAATTGATAAATAATTGTAATATACATGTTTTATAAATAAACAATGAACCATCTTGATATGTATATTAAGGAATATAAGATGAACTTGAAATCATTAAGTTTTGGGTTCAATAATTATATTCATTATTGACTGTGTTGTTGCACTTGTTATGTAATTTCATTACATGCAATGCTCCACTTGTTACACTTAATTAAGATTTATTTGGAAATTCTAGATGAAATATTAAAACATCAAACTAGTAGAAATGACCACCAAAAGTTAACATGTCACATCAATCATGATTGTAAGAAATTTTCAAAATCCTCTGTCACTTGATTTTTCTCAAAACAGACCACTTTTTGAAACTAGATTACTAGATTTCTATCACATTAGTGTTTTGCAAATTTAATATAAGATACAATATGCTAAAAATTGAAATAATTAGTATATAATTGGTGACAGTAGTTAATCTTGACATAGTAGTATTGCAACTATGGTGAACCATATAATTTAAAAATAAATGATTTTGAACCCGTATTAAATAAATAAACCTCAACACTACCACTTATTTTGAAAATTTCACAATAATTGAAGCACAACAGTTATTTTGAGGGTGTGATTGCTGCAAGATTCTTATCACATTAACCACGCCATCCAACCATGTCAGTAAAACAAGGACACAGAGATGCAGACAGCCATGTCAGCAAAACTGGTCTTTCACGTGCACATTGGGAAAAAGATTTGCCAAAGCCAAAATGCTTATGCAAAAAACTGAATGCCTGTTTGGTTAGAGAAAAGGATGAAGATTTAGAGAATGCATTATTCTTTTTGTGTATGTAATCTGGAAACATAAGTGTAAAAGTTTGAGACAGTTTTGATGTAATACAAAGATTGTTTCAAAATTTATGTACTTAGGATGCGTTTGTTATTCATTTACATCCTCGAATACACCATCTAAATGAGCACTCAACGGGGGGCAATCTATACGTGAGCTGGAGGGCGTAGAAGAAGAAACGAAGCCGTAGAATATGGAGCAAACTTATCCTTACTAACCACGATGGGTCGGTATCGGCAGATTATGAGGATGAAGGTTGGGACCATGGCCATGGGAGGGGTAATCATAGAGGGGCCCGTGGCTTTAGATCTAATGGGCCGATCCAGGCAGCTACATAAGGCACATTGAGTGGGTATCCGTCGGTACAATGCAAATGGTTCACAGGATATGGATGTCTTTTCCCATGAGTGTTAATCTTTTATAAGTTCCTTTTAATTATGTAATATTATAGTGTTAAATGTTTCATTATACTGTATGAAAATTGATTAAAAAGAAAAATGTTAATAATTAATTAATTTATATTTACTTAATTTAAAATTGAAAGAAAGATGTATTTGTCACTTATTTAAAATAATATCTATCAGGCAATAAATGTTAACTTTGAATTCTTACAAAATAAACTCATAGATTTTCAGCAAAAGCAAACGAAATTGATCTTTACAATTGCTTTTTTTTTTTGTTAATAACCATTTTTCTCACTTTCCCTTATCAACACTATCTACAAAAGTTAAAATAAGCCCAATAATTAACTATCTCAAGTTGAACTATGGGCCATATATCCTATGCATAAGGAAATTATACTTATTCTTTAATTGTATAACATAAATTGAAGTAAAAGATAAAGGTCTTGGAAATTATATTTATTCTTTATGCTCTTGAATTAAAATAAAAGATAACATTGGAATAAAATATGGGGACTAATTAGAGTTTGAGGACTTGAAAATATATATGTCACTCCATCAAGGTGACCCAACAGGACAATTAAAAAAAAAGATTAAATGAGACTATTATCCTAAGTTTTGCTTGACTTATGTATAACTACCCACAATTATGTGTGTTAGACGTACATAATTTCAAAAGTGATGTGCAAAAGAGATAAGCTATGCGATTTATCCATAAATGATATACAATAAAAAATTATTTCATGCCATTTTTCAATTTAAATTTGAAAATATTTTTAGAACTCTTTGATTACCTAGAAAATAGGATTATTATAATAATCATTAGGATTTATAAAATCAGTCCTTCCTAGCACTTTTCCTTTTATTTTTGTCAATGCCAACTATCTTTGCTATAATTTACGATGGCACAATCTTTAGCTTCCTTAACACCATTAAGAAAATTAAAAAGTAAAAAGAAAATGGATTCAGTTTCCTTAAGCACCCCTATTTCCCTATTTCTCCTTGCCACCCTCCAGCCTCGGTGGAACCAGCTGAAAGCAAAATGGCATCCCACATGTCGAGGATAACCTTTTCTTCTCTATTTTGAGAATCCGATGAAATAATCTTGACGAATGAATTAAAGCAAAAGTCTCATGATCGTGTGGAAAGAAAGAAAAAGAAAAATATTTGTAAAAACAAAGTAATCTATTCATTTTGTTCTCATTTTTACTTTTGACTAACATTTTAATTACTTGATAATTGGTTAGAGTATGAAACTGCAAGTGCACACGGTCATATTATAATTAGCAGAGCCAATATATATATATATTTTTTTTCTGACAAATTGAAAGCCAAATTAAGTGCTTAAGGTACTAAAAATAAGACTAAACTATGATAATATGAGACTAATATGATTGATAATACATTTAAAATTAATTTATAAGATTATAAAATAAAAATAAGGCTTTATTAGTTATCTATTCAATGTTACAAACAAACAAACAAATAAAAAATGAAAAAGAATCTAGCCACATGAGAAATAGAAATTTTAGTTGACATTTCCCAAAAATCTTCAAAGTTAGAAGTTTGGTTTTAGTACATCACATGTTTCAATGAATTATTAATCCTTGATTTAATGCACACATCTACTTCCGTACTTTTTGATCTAAAGGTTATCCGAGAGAAGAAAAATTAACTTTGTAGTTAAGAACCATAGTGCTAGTTTATTATGCTTGCTCAAAATTTGAAATCTTATTTGAGCCGTTTTTATCAATTTTGTTACATTTATCATTAAAGTTTGAGTCATTTAAAGCTTTTGTAAGCACGTACCGTTGAACCTGGTAAAAAGGACTTGGGGAGTTGGGCCCTCGGAGTGATAATTACAGGATTTTAGGGATTATACGATTGATAAGGGCTAACTAGAGCTCTTTTATTTGAACAACAAACAGATACTAATCGATTCCAGTCCTTCACAAATCTAAATACCAACCATATTCTGAGTGACTTGTTTGATTGTGTGTGTGGGAGATGGGGATAGAGATGGAGTTGAGCGATCTTAAACCATGGCATTACTTGATCTTTGTATAAGTGTTGGTAGATGATGTCAGTAAGGAAGCTTATTGCGAGGTGTGCGATGGGCAAGCGTTAGGTCCCATCTACAAATGCTTGGAATGCAAATTTTTCCAACATCAATCATGCGCCAATCTAAGAATACCAGGAGAGTGTTACGGGTAAAGGAGCTAGGGTGCTAGACCAGCACCCCACGTGGCAGGAAGGTCACTTTTTGAGGCAAAGGTGTCCGACTGGAGTATCTTCCACCATTAAGAAGTAGGGCAGTAAAGTCTTTTGTGTAGAAAAGTGGCTAAGGAGGTAACCCCGGCATTTAAAGAAGACAACACAAAAAGGTTAGGAGGAATGGCAGCAGGTATCGTGAAGCAGTCCCTTTAGTTAAGACAGTATGGACAAAAAGGATCATTAGTATTTTGTGTGTAAAACTAGAGAACCCGATATGGTTGATAAGCCGTTTGTCCAAAGTGTTGAACTACCGGACACTTCTATATATATAGAAGTGGCATGTTTGTAAAAGGTAGGCAGTAACTTATGTAAGAGGTTGTTTTCCCCTCCAAGGAAAACGTGCAATCTAAACTTCCGCCCAACTCTTTCTCTCTCTCCCTTTTATCCCTTCCCTTCCCTCTCTCTCATCATCATAGGTAAAAAGCACCGCCACCATCCGTGGCTAGAAGACATCTAGCCTCAATTATATCCGGTGAAAAGATCCACGGGGTAAGTTCCTAACAAAGTGGTACCGGAGCCAGCATCGAAAATGGTTGACCAAAATTGGGCAAAGTTTACTACTGACCTGAAAGCAGATTTCGCAAGACAAGTGGCAGAAATGCTAGGACCACTTTAGAAACAAATGGTGGACCTCAGTGTACACGTGGAAGCCCTCTCTACCAAACCCAAAATGGAAAAAGGCGAAGGATCCAATCACGGAAGTCGCAACCGAAACCAGAAGGACGACACATTCGTAGGAGGCTCACAGGGCAACCGCCCAAAAACCAGAGTGGACTTTCCTCATTATGCAGGTGGAGAAGATCCAATGGGGTGGATTGACCGTGCTGAACAATACTTTGACTTCTATCAAATCCTAGAGGAGGGGAAGGTCAAAACAACAGCTTGGAACTTGGAAGGTGATGCTCACCTATGGTGTAAAGTCTTGCGGGAGAATAACTCAATAGGAGTTCTCACTTGGAACCAACTAACAGAAGCATTGCACCAAAGGTATGGTCCATCCTGTTATTGCCATTTCTTTGGTGATTTATCTAAGCTGAAACAAACAGGGACTGTGGAGGACTTCCAAACTGAATTTGTTCGACTACTTATAAAAGCGGGAACTCTCTCTCCGGAGCAAACTGTTGGGTGTTTCATTTCAGGTTTGAAAGATTTAATCTGCATAGATGTGCAAGCCAGGGAACCACAAGATCTCACTTTAGCTGTTGGGCTAGCAAGGCTCTATGAGTCCAAAACTCTTGACCGAGGAAGTCCCTCTAACTCCTCACGGAGACAAGGAGACGCAGCTAGAAGGACAACAATGCCAATAAAAAAACTCTCAGCGCCAGAACTTGCAGAGCGCAAGGCCAAGGGCCTGTGTTTTAATTGCGATGAGCAGTACACACCAAACCACCGTTGCAAACAGGTTTTCTTACTAATGGGGCCATAAGAGGAGTCGGATGACCCACAGGAGGAGCATGGTGAGCCGAACGAGGAAGCTCAACACCTCACACTACCAGAAATATCGCACTATGCGATATACGACACCAAGGCTCAGAGAACCATGAAGGTAACTGGCAGGTTAATTGACTTTAACCTAGAAGTAACTGTGCTCATTGATTCAGGAAGCTCGCACAACTTCCTCAACCAAGAACTAGCTCAAAAGAAGGGACTAGTTCTGGATATCAAGGGTCATTTCAAGGTGATGGTAGCCAATGGTGAAACCATCATGAGTGAAGGGTGCTGCTCGGGGGTCCGCATTACCCTCCAAGGTATTCCTTAGAAAATTGACTTTTTCTTATTACCAATTCAAGGATCAGATGCAGTTTTGGGAACTAACTAGCTAGGCGAGTTGGGACCCATACAATGGGATTTCAAAAAGTTGCACATGGTGTTCAAGGTCAGAGAAAAAGTGGTGGAATTACGAGGAATGACACATGCTGAAGAAGTTTTACTAGGAGGTTCGAAAAAACGGAGACATGAAGAGAAAGGAAAAGGGGTACTTATGAACCTCCAACTCCAAGTGGTGGGCAAAACAGAAGCAAAAAGACCAAACCTAGCTCCTCCGCAAGCCCTACCTGGCTTCGTCATTATTTTGGAGGAATTATCCTCTCAAGTGCACCTTTTTTCGGTTCACACTGGAGTCAACCTAGAAGCCGGAGAAACCAGCCACGGTAGGGAAGGAAATTCTGCTAGCTTGGCACACACTTTGGAACAATATAAAGTTGTCTTTGCCAAACCCAAGTTTTTACCTCCCACACGCAGTTGTGATCATGCAGTCCACCTGAAGGAGAATAGTCAGCCGATTAACTCACCAACCTACCAATACCTTCACTTCCAGAAGGGGGAAATTGAATGGCTAGTCTCGGAGATGATACAAAATGGCATAGTGCGCCCTAGCAAGAGCCTTTATGCCTCACCAGTGATCTTGGTCAAGAAGTCTGATGGAAGTTGGCATCTTTGCGTTGATTACAAAGCTCTAAATCGCATCACGGTAAAGGACAGTTACCCCCTTCCCACTGTAGATGAGTTGATTGATGAGCTTAAGGGGGCTTGCATGTTCACCAAACTTGACTTGAGGGCCGGATACCATCAAGTGCGCATGAAGGTGGAAGACGTTGAGAAGACGGCCTTTCGAACTCCATTTGGGCACTACGAGTTCCTCGTAATGCCTTTCGGACTTTGCAATGCACCAACAACATTTCAATGCCTGATGAATGATTTTTTTAGGCCCTTCCTTCACAAGTTTGTAATCGTCTTCTTCGACGATATCTTGGTATTCAGCAAAACTGTGGAAGAGCATACCGACCATGTACGGAGGGTGTTGGCCACTCTAAAGGCCCACCACTTGTATGCCAAAGAAGAGAAGTGCGAGTTCGGCCAAAACAAGGTCAAGTTTCTTGGCCATGTAGTGGGAACCGAGGGACTTATGGTAGATTGGGACAAGATTACAGCCATGCAGGAGTGGCCTCGATCGGGTTCTGTCACGACTCTACGCGGGTTCCTCGGGTTAACCAACTACTACCGGCGTTTCATAAAAGGTTATGGAGCCATTGCAGCTCCATTAACAAATCTCCTTCATAAGGGGGCCTTCCGGTGGAATTCTGAAGCAGAAGCAGCCTTCCAGCTACTTAAGGAGGTAATGACCCTTGCCCCTGTTTTGGCTTTGCCTGATTTTTCACGAGTTTTTGTTGTGGAATGTGATGCTTCACAATCTGGTGTGGGTGCGGTACTCACTCAAAACAAACACCCACTGGCTTTCTTTAGTAAGGCACTTCATGGCAAAAATTGTTCCTTATCCACATATGAGAAGGAACTGTTGGCCCTTGTCCTAGCAGTCACAAATTGGCGCCATTATCTCTTGGGCAGAAAATTCATTGTGCGTAGTGATAAAAAAAGCTTGAAGTTCCTTTGGGAATAGAAAATTACTACCCCGGCACAGCAACGTTGGCTTCATAAACTCATGGGTTTCGAGTTTGATATTGAGTACCAACTGGGGAGTAAGAATAGGGTCGTCGACGCCCTGTCCAGAAAGACTGCAGTAGAGTTTACGGAGGAAGGAGCACCCTTCGAGAAAAAGGGCTGATTGGAAGGTGGGTCCATGGAATTCAACCTCCTCACACAACCCATTCCAAATTGGTTACAACCCATTCGTGAGGAACATGCTAAGCAGTCCGGAATTAGTAGCGTTGGTCCGGAAGTGCCGAGCAGGAGAAATGAAGGGGCCTTGGAGCATCAAAGACGACATTCTCTTCTTCAAGGGGAGGATTTTCCTTGAAAGACAATCCCCATTAGTGCCGGTCATTGTCCGTGAAATCCACGGAAGCTGCCATGAAGGTACCCATAAAACCTTGCAAAGATTACGCTCCATTTTCTATTGGAGTAAAATGCGGGCAGACGTTTTGGCATGTATCCGTTCTTACGAAACTTGTCAAACACACAAGGGAGAAGCTAGAGTTCCAGCCGGGTTGTTAAGCCCTATGCCGATTCCTCATTAAGTGTGGGAGGACATTAGCATGGACTTTATTGAAGGTCTGCCACCTTCTAAGGGGAAGAATACCATCCTAGTCATTGTCAATCGACTCTCTAAGTTTGCTAGGTTCTTACCTGTAAGTCACCTTTACACCGCCTCCTCCATTGCCCAAATTTTCTTTGAAAATATCTTCAATCAATTCGACTTACCCAAGTCAATAGTCTGCGATCGAGATGTCACCTTCACCAGTAAATTCTGGGTAGAGCTATTCAGACTGCAAGGGGTTTTCTTTAACTTCTCCTCAGCCTACCATCCTCAAACGGATGGCCAAACAGAAGTAGTGAACTGTTCTCTCGAGATGTACCTCCGTTGCTTCACCAGTCATAAGCCCCGTGAATGGAGTAAATGGATTCCATGGGCCGAATTCTGTTATAATACTCGAGAACACTTGGCAACGAGAAAATCTCCCTTTGAAGTGGTATATGGCAGACTCCCGCCCACCATCCTATCATATGTTCCTGGAACTGCTTACTCAGAAGCTGTGGGTCAAGAGCTTCAAAGTCGGGATGATGTCTTAAAAGACCTTCGGCAACATTTACAATCGGTACAGGAGCGTATGAAGGCCTTTTATGACCGCCATAGAAGGGAGGTTGTCTTCCAAATAGGCGACTGGGTCTACTTGCGGTTGCAACCATACCGCCAAAGTTCCTTGCAAATATGCCGTAGCAAGAAATTATCCCCCCGATATTGTGGGCCGTATGAAATTTTGGGAAAAATCAGAAAAGTGGCTTACAAACTTTGACTACCACTGGGAAATAAAACCCATCCCGTAGTCCATGTTTCTCAGTTAAAAAAGTTCCTTCCTCCAGCAGCCAGGGTCCTGGACTCTCTCCCTCTATTGGATGAAGATACCGGCGAATGCATGGTCATACCGGAAGTTATTCTGCAAGCCCACAAACACAATTATCAATTCCAAGTCCTGGTGCAGTGGGCGGGATTAGAGGCATTAGACGCCACCTGGGCCAACCTCGAAATCCTCTCTGAGCAGTTTCCCGATCTTCACCTTGAGGACAAGGTTCCCCTAAAGGGGGGAGGTATGTTACGGGTAAAGGAGCTAGGGTGCTAGACCAGCACCCCACGTGGCAGGAAGGTCACTTCTTGAGGCAAAGGTGACCGATCGAAGTATCTTCCACCATTAAGAAGTAGGGCGGTAAAGTCTTTTGTGTAGAAAAATGGCTAAGGAGGTAACCCCAGCATTTAAAGAAGACAAGACAAAAAGGTCAGAAGGAATGGCAGCAGGTACCGTGAAGCAGTGCCCTTAGTTAAGACAGTATGGACAAAAGGGATCATTAGTATTTTGTGTGTAAAACTAGAGAACCCGATATGGCTGATAAGCCGTTTGTCCAAAGTGTTGAACTACCGGACAATTATATATATATAGAAGTGGCATGTTTGTAAAAGGTAGGCAGTAACTTATATAAGAGGTTGTTTTCCCCTCCAAGGAAAACGTGCAATCTAAACTTCCGCCCAACTCTTTCTCTCTCTCCCTTTTATCCCTTCCCTTCCCCTCTCTCATCATCATAGGTAAAAAGCACCGCCACCATCCATGGCTAGAAGACATCCAACCTTAATTATATCCAGTGAAAAGATCCACGGGGCAAGTTCCTAACAGAGAGAGGCAACGGATTTGGGATTTAATTCATCACTTATCCTGAAAGAAGAGATGGAATAACAATGAAGCAAAGGAAGAACAGGCGGAGAATAGTGACGAGAATAGCAGTATCTGGTCCAACGTACAGATGCTCTGCCCCTCAATACCGCTTCCTCCTACACAAATCATGCGTCGCGTTATCTCTTACGGTGCAGCATATCCACTACACCGCATACCACGTGCTTAGCTTGCCGCAAAATAGAAGAATCCTGGTTTTGCCGTTGTAGACCTTGCCGTTTTTACCTCGAAGCCAAATGTGAAGAAAGTTGTCGAATTATTCCATAGTGCCAAGAACATGTAGTATTTCCCGTACTGTTGCAGAAGGGGTTCAACTGCCACGTCCGTGGAAGGGAAAGCAAAGATATTGCCTACCACTGCAACGACTGCCAACTCATAATGGAGAAAAATTGGCTTGAGTTTTAGACACCTTTAAAACTACAGTCATGAGAATTGTGTCACATTCATCTATTCTGTTAGTCAAATCAAGATTCTGGACAAGGTACCATGTAGACGTTGTCACAAATGGGTGAATACAAAATGTAAATCAAGTACAAGTTCACATCACAACGTATAAAGATAAGGAAAAACGGCTCACATTAACACACACAAGTATAGTGGATTTCATTGTTATAAGAAGTTCCATTTTCAAGTTTAAGAATCCGAAATTGACAGAAAGTAAAAAGCAAGAAGAAGCAAACAAGAGTTGGGGGAAAAAGTTAGTGTTTTTTGGCTTAGACCTAGAATGTAAGGCCTATTTACAATACAACATTTGTAAAGGACAGAAATAACACAAAATATTTAGTTAAAATAATTTCTCAAGTTACAAAGATCCACTTATATGTAAATAATCATAAATAACAATAGCCATATCAACAACTTATCTCCAACAAAAATAATAATACAGCTGGCTTTATAATGATCAAATACATTTTAAACTAATAAGGTACAAGATCCATACAAAAATAACATAACAACACATATACATATATGAAAATGTGCGTAAGCGGAAAAGGGAATTGAAGTGTTGTATTATACTAAAACATTACGTATAGAGAATCCTATAAGAAATATCAAAAACAAAGGTAAGATTAATGAGGGAAAATAGGAAATTAAGCTTGAACAAAAAGCATATTATGTATATTGGTTTCTTTTAGTTTTATTCTTGCAAAATATGTTCCAATTGTGCACCAACTGTCACTATCTAATGAATGATTTGTTTTGAAAATTGCCGATGTAGAGATGTCGTGGTATGGTTAGACAGGGACGTGTGACAAGTTTGTTAGAAGTCGATTTCTAGTGATACGGCCCCATGAGTTTGGTCCCCTTCATGGGTTTGGGCATGTATGTTGTTACTTAAACTAAAAACTTTATTTTATTGGTATTAAAAAAAATTCAGCTACTTATATTCATATGTGGATCTCTCTTGGACAAATGTTACTTTGGTGGACCCAATCAAAAATGATTTTCAACGACAACTTTAAAAAGGCGTACAGCCATCTGTAACTTTAAACATTCTTACTCATTGAGGCCGCATTTCCACTACAACCGTTCACAAGCAGGGACTTATCATAAGACCTTCTTAGTCCCAAAAATGCATAAAATTAACAAGCCTGAGCTCATGGGGTTGTCCCACTTGTCAACCACCCACCACAGTATTAGATCTCAAGCGGATACAAAACAATGTTGGACTGAGTCTAGGAAAACGACATACATCAAAAGATGTTTGGGCCTGGGTCTTTTCATATCATGATACTGTATGATTTAAATAGGGATGTTTGTACCGTCGCAAGAAGTTTTCTCACAGGATGTTGTACAGAATAGATTATCTCCTTGTTCAAAGAAAGATTTAAAAAGAGTTATTTAGAATTACATACATCAAACCTTGGATCAGCTACTAAATCTCTCAACAAAAACTCCGTGTAACAACCAACACATTTTGGGACATATTACCTTTGACCTTTGCACATGACTAATTTAAAAGGACTAGGATTTTTTTATTTGCACTTGACTAATTTACTTAGCCTTATTGGTCGTCTCCATATTCCAACATGATATATCAATTCTGCCAACCTAAGCCCATTAACAATTGCAAAAGATACAAGCCCATGAAAGCCCAAGTTTGGTATCTTTAGCTCCACCTCATCGATTCCTTCGGAGGTAGTGTTACCATATTCTCATAAGTCTCGACTTAACATCAGGCAATGATATAGAAAAAACGATTTTCCTGATTTGCTATAAAAAAATAAAAAATAAAAAATAAAAAATAAAAAAG
>CM052351.1:28885280-29110393 GCA_028551395.1 Casuarina glauca | reverse complement strand
GCTCCAGCCTTAGCATTTCTCAACCCAAGCCAAGATTTGTAAGTTGCGAGACCCGAATATCTAGGCACGTAATTTCCAAAAAAAAAAAAAAGAGAGAGAGAGGGAAAAAGAGAGAAAAAGGATATCTAGGCAAGAAACATTCCTCGTAAAACCAAGGCCTCTTTCGGCCTATCTTGAAACATGTTCACCAGTTTCGATACCGAGAACAAAAGCCTGATACATGCACAAATACTTAGACCTCACAAACTAATTTCACGTACAACATGCTGACAATGTTGAAATCCACCCCAGCCTACATTGCCAAGTCAGCCACTGAAATCACCTCAGCGTCATCCTCTCAGCCGTTCCACCTTTAACCCGTGATTACTGATGCTGATTCCACCTGAGTTTAGAAACAAAATTCAATCGTAAATTATTCATTGTAAGTGTATATAAACACACAAACTCTTAAGTAAAATCAAAACACATTTTTTTAACTCTTTTTTTCCCTATCCTTCCATCTTTCTTTTCTCTGTTCTTCCTTCTTTCTAGCTCTGTTCGCGTGTGTCTTCTGGGCTCTTTGGTCTTGTTCTTTCTCCATCGTTTTTCCTTTAAGATACTTCAGTTCAAACTCAATAGATACAGGGCAAAAATAACATATGCACTAACAAGTCCTTGCACTTACATTCAAGGTTGAACATTAGCATTTGTGAATCTATATTTAGTTCCGATATGATATCAAAAAAGTTGAATTCTCTTTTTTGAAACCAACCGTTAAGAAAGCTTATTATTACAACTGTGGTTTTTTAAATTAACTTTATATACACAAAATAAATTTTCTTTTTCCAATTTAGGTGCTGGGAAGAGCTAAGGGTTGATAACTTTTTCGAAATTGAATAGAAACTTGGAGCTATGTCTTACTTTTTCTTATTTGAAGGTGTCATTTATTTGCTATGAACATATTTTTTTGAGATCCATTTTGATTAAGATGAAAACAAAAAGGAGAGTATTACGTACATATATGAGAAGTTTTGTAGTAAACCTTTTGATTGACCAAAGTAAACCAAAGTACATATAAATTGTGAGGGCTTATGTGTAGAAATGATGAGTATAGGTTAGTTTGACTATATAGCGGGTAGTGTAGAAAGGAAGTTTGAAAGGACAATTGCAATGTTAATAGAAGAAGGGAGTAAAGAGATGAGTCATTTTATAAAACTAAAATTTGTAGGAGATTTTGTTTTCCTTAAATGAAACATTAAGATTTCATGTTTCTTTCAAATGAAATATTCATGTTTTTCAATGCATGCTCAACAAATGGAGAACTCCATGGAAATTGGAATATGTCATACGTCAATGTTTGACTATGATTCCTTTACATACACTTATATGTCATGTGCATCGTGAGGGGAATATGGTAGCAGACCGTCTCGCCAATCATGGTCACGCCATTCAAAATGTGTCAATTTTTTATCAGATTGGATCATTGCCGCATTCATGCTTAAATGTTTATGTCAAAGACCAATTAGGCCTAAGTAATTATAGACCACCATAGAGTTAAGTGAATGTGCTGCCCAATGTATGTTGAGTTATTTTAATTATGTGTGGCGTTTTAATATGTAAGTGACTTGTTATTTTTTTAGCGTTAGAAATATACCTTGCCCTTTGTACTTATCCGAGGTATGGTTATTACGCCTAGCCTTGTTGATATTAATAAAATTTGTCAGGGTACCGCCCCTGTTTCTTAAAAAAAAAAAAAAAATCTCTTGAGTTTAAGAATAACTTTATCATTCAGAAACTAATTAGGAGCTTAGTTAAGATCGTAACAGAGAATCTAATGTCTTACAAGGGATGGATGACAGGGTGGTTCCACCATCCATGACCTAGTTTGACGGGATTCTACCTAGAGTTGCAATGCAAAAACTCCCCTATGAGGTTCATCTTATTTACATATACTCTTGTGATGAATGCCATAAATAGATATTCACAACAGTTCTTAATATGCCTTTGACACTTTTTGTCATGTATTAGACGAATGAAAATTTTAGTGTTAAATTTTTATACTAAATTGTTTCAAATTTCCAATATGTTTTATTCCTAAACAAGCACATTGGAGTTAACAGATGCCATTCCATAAATGGTGACAGTACGCATCAGTGCTAAAAAATAGTGATAACTATAGAAATGCTATCAAGAATGTTTAGAACGCAATGGTGCAAAATTTATCGTATACCACGAGAAGGAGGCATAAGAATAAATGTAAACATAGATGTAAAAGCAAAGAGTCTCAATAGAACATTATACGCAAGAAAGGTTTTGTCACTCACCATCACAAATGACAATGTATGAACCTTTTGGCCGATAGGCATTGGTAATGCACAATAAATCTGAACCAAGTACATTCGAAGGTCATGTTCTCTATGTCATCACACTAAGAGTGCCTCATCACTAGCGAAGAATTTACCACAAAGATTAGGTGGAGAAGAGTCTTTAGTCACTTAAAAATAGGAAGAAGGATACCGATAATATCAATCCAAAAAAACAGAGGACATTTGTGAATTTATCTATCAAAGTTCTTCCAACTTCTTTATAATGAAATTAGAATATGCAGTAAAGTTGCATTCTATACAGTAATAAAAACAATATTTTGGATCTATTTCTTTCTTACAAATTAGGTAATAATATTTTAAAAACCATCAACACAAACATCCAATTCCGCTTGAGAGTATAAGAACGAAGAAAGTGTCTAAGGAGTTCATGTTTACAAGTTTCTGGAATTAGACCACCAAATGTCTAAATGGAAAGGCGAATACTTGTTACAAATGTAGGAAAAGCCATGGTGACACGCCTAGAACTACAACCAGTGATCAATCCATCCGTTGATTGCTCCGTTTAAAAGGAAACCACTCGTGGATGGTTTATCTAAAAAGAAGGTGAGGGGATGTTTGTGAAATAGCCTTTGTCCCACATCGATTATGTATATAAACAAAAAAAATTGCACCGTCCCCTGAAATGTTAAATCTCTCAAGGGCCAATTCCTAAGTCGTCTGAGACATTTATCATCTCCACCAAATAAACAAAACGACTTGTAGATTCATCGAGATCAAAGGACTGCGATTCCCAAAAAAGTGGGCACATCAAGGAAGTGGCATAAAGTGTTCAAATTCATAGATGATAGGAAGAAAGCTTTGTGAAGCCGTTTGGCTGGTGTTTACTTGCGGTTTCTTCCAGCAATGGTTTTGGTCTTTTGATGCGAATATATCAGTTTTTTGAAATTTTCCATTGGAGATTGAGTTCAATGAGGGTTGCCGAAGCAAAGAAGTGAAGAGCTAAGATGTTATTTGATGCACTTTGACTTATCTGAATCCAGATGTCTCTGATTTTTTTGGTATAGCAATTAATAAGTACATCTGATTTTTCAATGATTTCTTTAGCCTCTTTGACGTGGTAAAGTTGATGATTGATCCCATTCTTAAATTGCACTACTGTCTTAAGTTTTATTCACCTTTGACTCTAAGTGTAAAAATCCGTGAAAAATATAGGTTAATTGCAGAATTGAGTAGGAAGAACAGAAAGAAATTGTATCGATAGACAATTTGACAAATGAATGAAACAAATTTATAGTTCTGCTATGATTTTACAGTTGAAACAAATTTATAGGCAAATTTTCAAATTCAAATAGACCCATTAGCTTGAGCTGTCGACGCTTCACTAATCTATCTGCGTCAATTCATTCATGAATTGTTGCAACCGTTTTCCACGAATTTTGTTGCATTTCTCGCCAACCAAACAGAAATCTGATACTCGTTCAACGCCTCAAAACAAACCGTATCACTGTGGACGACGTTATTTTTTTGCTTCATGGTCCATGACGCATCGTGCACTTCATACGGCTTTGCCATTTGCTTCATTTTTAACACAGAAAGGGAGAAAAGAAGCTATAATTTCTAGGAGGCACGCCCTCTAAAGAGTAAATCCTGTATTTCTAAATATCTATTAGCCTTTTTAACTAATAAATCTGATCAGTCTTCTAAACATTTGCTTAAAAGTCCAAATTTGTTAAGCCAGAGTCCAGGGCATGAAAGAGTTACACATTTATATGAGAACATATTAAATCTGTTGATTAGATAACACTTTGAAAAACCCGTGTCAATTACTTGTATAACAGCTCTTATTGAATAGAACAGAACACCAACTCGTTGATAGTGCTGAAACTCAGATTTGGATGGGTCAATTACTTGCAATTTGCGACTTCAGCATTTGTTGATTAATTCAAATTTTATATTGTAAATATTCTAGTCTCATATTCTATATCTAAGCACTTTTTGTTTCTTAATAATCAAATTTAAGAAAACAATTGGACATTTTTAACAAAATATAGGTTTAAGTTTTTAAGTGTAACATTTTAATATTCATGAAATTAGATTTTCTTTATTATGTCACATAGTAAATAAAAAAATTATAAATGATCTAAATTTGAGTTGAAATCCTAGGGGCAGGGATAAAACTCATTCCATAATAACCAATTTTAACAAAAACTAAGCCTTTCTAAAACTATTAACAAGATAAGACTAAAATCCTCCTCGTGGAATCATTATACCTTTTCCATTGCAACACCATTTCATTATCTGATGTTTTTGAGACTCGGACGGTTAAAGTTAGAAGCTTATACACAAATTCAACTACACCGTTGGCAGTAGAGGCCAGACTATAATGTGTACGAACTATCAAATGGTTCCAACAATGCATAGCTGTGCTACAAAGGAGAACCGTACACACGCCGATACCACTTCAATTTGAACACCACCGGTCTAAGATGTCTTCTGGGAAAAGACAACTGAATTTCACCCTCTGGCTTTTCCCAACCCTTCGATTCTCGGAAGGGTTATTTTTCACAGTTTGTGTTAAATGCGTGGAAAAGAGGGGACACAAAACAAATGGCATAGATCTTGGGCAAGATCTCCCTCTTTTTATCTAGTTCATAACGAGATAAGCTAGGATACAGCAGAAGTTATGCCCATGATGTTTATATCGTTTGAGAATAGAGCACAAACTATCTGTGTTGGAGACTGTCCTACATCAGTCTCAGATATTGAGTTTATTGGCTTTATTAGTAGTATTATCTCTACTCTTTCCAAGGCCTTTTAAAGGAATTATGCCCGCTTCTTATAGTCATCCCTCAGCTCTGCATAGCTAATGATTAAGTCATGCTCTGGGTGTCCTTCAATTTTGATGGTTTGCTCAAATGTAACACACTTCTTGTGAGTCAAGAGTCGGCAAACGCTACTTCTTATAGTCATCCCTCAGCTCTGCATAGCTAATGATTAAGTCATGCTCTGGGTGTCCTTCAATTTTGATGGTTTGCTCAAATGTAACACACTTCTTGTGAGTCAAGAGTCGGCAAACGCTACAAAGGTAGGCTGTATACTGACTTTTCTCACCACACCATTCGCAAGTGAACAGAATCGGCCACGTAGTGGGGTTGACCACGTGTTCCTGGCGGTCATCAGCATTTGTTCGCCAACGGTGAAGGCATTCCATGTGCATGTCAAAGTCGCGAAGGGAATTACGGTAAAACAGTAATTTGCTGCACGTTTTCTGGCAACCATCACATCTGTTGGAGTCTGATGGTTCTCGGAGAGTAAGGAGGTCATTTGGGAGCATGGGGTGTTGTACTTCTAGAGGTAGCTGGGCACATGAATTATGAAGTAGAAAAGGGCTTTCGGGATGGAGCATTTATACATAGGAGCAGATGATTCCTCACATCCCCGGCAAGCAACTTCCTCCTCGCCATTATCTTCCATCTCTTTTATAGAGATCAAATGATGCCTGTCCTCCAAAGAATGCCTGGACTTCCCCTTTCTTGCCTTTGTTGGCTCAGGGCATGATTGATGCTGGATGAAATCGCATTCCAAGCATTTGTAGACAGGTCCCAACACCTGTCTATGACAAACCCAGCAAACAGAGTCGTTGCCGAGATCAACTGCCAGTTCTTCTACAAAGATCAAGTGATGCCATGGACTGCAATCTTTAAACTTGATATCCGTCTCCATCTCTAATGCACACAAGCAAACGATTCAGGCAAAGATGATTAGTGTTCAGGCTTGTAAAGGATTTGAATATGGCTAGTAACTGGCCAGTCTTCAAATCTAGTGGCTAGCAGTTTATGCTTGTTAGTCTTTGATGCTCAAAAGATTTGAGATGGTTCAAGGACTCAGCTAGCTTACCATGCACTAGAAGTAATAAATTAAAGACTAATAGCTAAAATTCACTCTGTAGGGCCAACTCTCAAGTTCTTTTGACCAAGTTCCGTGACGTAGGATTACAAATGGACTAAATTTCTGAAATTTTTTTAATTGATTGCAAATGCAAATGTGCTTTTGCTTTCTAGTATAACCATTATTTCGAAGTTATGAACATAAATGCGTCATCAAGTTGTCGATTAATCATGCATCAAAACTTGTGATGCAATAAACTCAATTTTTTTTTACTTTTCAGATTTTTGGAGCACAAACTAAAATTTTTTTATTGTTTATTTATTGGTTTGTCACATTGGATAAATAACTTATAAACAATCGCTTTTTTTACCAAAAAAGAAAAGAAAATTAATTGGATGAGTTATCTTTGTACTTGTTGATATAATCATTGTTGTGTATTATCTTCCTTATCTTTTGAGTATTTGGCTAAAGTCAAAAATTTTGAACTACAAAATAATTTAAAGGATCACTAATATGTATAACTTACGTCAAAACTATAAGCCCTTAGTCAAAAATAATTTTGACTTTTTGATTCATAAATATACATGAATTAGAGATACAATGAAAAAAATTTAACCAATGAAAAAAAAACTTGCATGAAATAGTACAAATTATGTGATACAAATGTCTTTCATGTTTATTATATTGTTATTATTAAAACTTTAAACATCATTATTATTAGTACTGCAAATTTAATATTTACCAAGTTGTTTTAGTATGTAATCTAATAGAAGGGACCCTAGTGTTTGAACTTCAAGTACAATTTTTTAAACTTTTACCTTTTATTTATTTTATATGTCTCTATAAAACAAGGAAAAGCATAAATAAATAAATAAAATGTTGTCCCTGGCATTTGGACCATCTTTATTAATTTACTTTTTGAACAGAGTACTTTATTCTTGTGAATATATTGCTTTATCTTTATTCCACCTGACTTGTGTTTTAATTTACTTGTCAAGGCCAAAAAGCCAAAGATTATTCCACCTTATTCTCGAAGTCGAATTGATTTGCTGGTCTTTATAAAACGACGAAAAAACATAAAGAAAAAGGTTGTCTTTGGCATTTGTGCTGTGATTACTTTACTTTTGAATGAATTACTTTCTGCGGATATTGTTTATCTTTTCTTCTACATGACCATGAGGCTTTTGCTTTAGTTGATTGTCATGATTGTTCCATCGGTTCTGGTCTTGGAACCATTTTTTCTTTTTTTTTTGTAATTAAAAACAGAAAGGAAGCGGATCAATCGTTTGTGTTTCTGAAGCTACACAAGACAACAGGAAAGAGTTGTCTATTTTCTCCTCTCTCTTTTTTTCCTTTTTTTTTTTTTTGGGTTCCCTCACATGATCACATATGTTGTTCGTAAGCCTAATAGCTGATCACATGATCAATTGTTTGTGTTTCCGTATGCATGATTTGTGGGTGCCTAGGGAGTGGAGTAGATATTCTACGTATCACCTAAGTTTTTTTTTTTTTTTTCCTTTCTTTGGAATACCAAATTCTAGGAGATGAATTAAATGCACACAGATAAATATTCAAATAGAAACTCTGAATAGATTGCTTGAATTTGGGATGATTTGGCATTAGAGATCAAGTAACTAATTAAGATTATATTTTCGTTAAATGCCTTCAGTACAATTGAAAAAGTCAATGTCTACATCTTTTTCTTAGAGTATACATTTTGATTTATACATATTTTTATTGATCATTTATATTTTTAAAAGATTGTTGGTAATAATCTTTTTAAATAATATTGGAGATCTAGAACAAACCCTAAGATATTTTAATGTATTTTCTATTAGTGAACATTGGCACTCTTTATTGTTTTAAGCATTGGTCTACCTCAATTACATTGCTTGTGGTTTGTGGTGACCAAAGTTATCGATGTGATGTGTTTGTTTTAGCCTATACTCTTCCTTTGAAAAATAACTAATACGTGATTTTATCTAAAAATCAATTAACCCAAGTCAAATTTTTCCTAAAACTAAATTTTATGTATAACTTTTTATTGCTCAAAGAATCACTATTCTTTAAACTATATTCTCCATGAAATAACATAAAAATTCTATTAATCTAAGCCAAATTCTCCCAAAATTTAAATTCAATATATAACTTTTTATTGCTCAAAGAATCACTATCTTTTTAACTATATTATTCAAGAAACTCTGTAATGGCTATGGGTCCAGTCGTTATAATGCTGCCATCACCTTGCAATCAAGTGGTTAAAAAGGCCATTAACTCTAGTCCATTAAGAAGCTTCTACGCAATTCTGACTGAAATAAAGGAGTGGAGGCTAGGCTGTAAAGTATATGTACGATCAAACGACTGTGCTACAGGATAGTACAGTACGTATGCCTGCACCCCTCTGGCTTGCCATCAGTAGTTTTGGAGATCGACGTCACACAAACCCAATAGGATGACTGGAAAACTGGGTAACTCTCTGGCTTTGAGCGACTCTATTATCACCATTGTGCTCCAATAAACAAATTTTTTTCTAATATCACTGGCAAGTGGACACAACAATAAGCACCGATAACATATATATATATATATAAGCAAAAGTTACAATCTCAATACATTGTGAACAATATAATATACAATGAGATAATTGCAAAATAAAATAAGGAAGTACATCTTTTTCTTTTAACTTGATTTACTAAACATTTTAGTTTGACATATTTTGTGTATTAAAAATTTAGTTGTAATATTAAAAAAAAATAAAACTCTTCCCTTTCTTAGCACATACTTATAATTTAGACATTATCTAAGAATATCGCTATCTTTTTGGGTAATTCAAGATCGTCATAATCTTTTCTGTAGCCTTCTTATACAAGAAGGTTTTAACTCGTACAGCATGCCTTCTTAAGAACTTCATCTAGAATGTGTGGATTGATTGTTTTCCTAGAGTCGGACAACGCCGACAACAACTCCAAGCTGGACTTTCAGGTCCACGGTTCTTGATTTCGGCTGCCCATTAACTTCTACTTCCTGGGCAGTATCTTTTTATCCCATCCGAGGTTGAAACTTCCCACATCCAAGTGCTTAAAATATTACTTGTAAGACCATCTTTCGATCTTTACTTCACCCGTGGGTGACGCTGAAGTAGCTTATCTTTGTCGTAGGATCTTGTCAGACTAATATAAATGTAACAATACAAGAACTTGTCATTGAATCGTTAAGCCAGAAAGAAAGGTAGCCGTTGGAACTTCGTGGCATACTTTCAGCTTCTATTTTGTCTTAATTTTTGTCAACGAATAACTTCTTTTTTCTTTTTCACTAGATGCCAACATGCCTTGTACATAAACGCCATTTTCTCTCAATTTATCGTAATGACACATTTTCCCTGCCACCCCTTACTTGTTGGGCTCAGGTTCGTCGTCATCAAGATTCAATGGTGATACGATAGGTGTTAGTTCCATCCAATTTCGACATCGTGGGTTCTAGGAAGATCTTAGAGGTATAATGGACCTGCGACGATCTTCTTGCAGATCCAATAGATCCAATGGGCTTGTTGATTTCCTGACTTAGCGGACCATTTTTTGGTGGGTGTGTTCAATGAGATGGTTAAGATTTAATGTTATGGTTGGTGGTTGAGATACGGGACAAGCCCATGAACTCAAGGCTGTTGGTTTTATGTATTTGTGAACCAACAGGGTATTACGACAAGTCCATTCGTGCGAACAGTTGTAATGAAAAGGCAGCCTCAACGTGGAAAAATTTTTAAATTTACGACACGGTCGTAGTTGTTTTTACGATTGTCATTGAACTGTTTTTTATTGGGTTCGTCAAAGTAACAGTGGATTAAATTGTTAATTTGCTAGTAACTCAACAAAATTATTAATGATTCAAAGCCTTTTTTGTCTAAGGGGGCACTAAGTTTGATACCCGTTACAACATTAGTTTTGATTTCTTTTTTTGTATAGTAACTTTTTCTTAAATTTCTTGATTTTATTTGTTGTGCGTATGGGTATTGCTTTCAAATGAGATCTAGACTGTTTTGTTACCCAGGAAGTGGATTTAATCAGGTCTTTTTCCGATATTATGGTATCACGTCAGTTTTGTTTCTTTGGAATAACAAACTTCTTGGAAAATGAATTAAAGGCATAGAAACAAATTATCAAATTATCAAATGTGGGTAAACCTGAGGTGAAGCACGAGATTGGAAGTAAATAGATTATGTCCACTGGTGGTTAAGAAGCTCATAAGAGGCTGTGTTATACAGGAACACCAGACGCGTGCCTGTAAATCTCTAACGTGTCATCAATGGTCTTGGAGATCGACGTCACGCTAGCATGACTGGAAAGCTCCAGCCAATATTTTATTTTCTAATTAAAAACAACTTGGATTAATGCTAGGGTAAAGCAAAATAGTTTTAATATCATTAGAAATTAGATACTTAGATAAGCACAAAGAATACAAATGGAAGTAAAAAGTTACAATCTCAATCAATGTATCACGAATTAATATTATATACAATGACAACTGTAAACCACAACAAGAAGTGACGTATTTTTCTTTTAACTTCAGTTCCTAAACATTTGAGCTAGACACCGTGTGATGTAAACTGTTACAATATGAAAAGATGATTAAATATATTAAAAACTGTTACAATATGAAAAGATGCATCCTTGTCCTCTTTGTATCTCACGCACCAGAAGTGAAAAACATAATCACATTTCTCGCAATAATAACCTCCATATTGTGTATCCACTGGCCTTTGACCGCCTCTACATAAAACCTTATCTTTATTCTTGATTTGACAGACGGAATGGGTGGAAGTGAGACAATTCTCATGGACTGTAGTTTTGAAGGTGTATGAAAATTCAAGACAGCTTTTCTCCATTCTGAGTGGGCAGTTTTTACAGCGGTAGGCAATATCTTTGACTTCCTCCCACAGACGTTGCAATTGAACCCGTTCTGCCAGAGTGAGGGGAAAAAGACGTGTTTCTGGCAACTAGGAATAATTCGCCAACTTTCATAACATTTGGCGTGGAGGTTAAAATTGTAGGGTTTACAACTCTAAAACAAGGATGCATCATCTCTTTTGAGGCAAGCTTTACATGCTTCGTAAGGCACAGTGAGGCCCTCAGTGAGAGTCAGAGCATGGTCCGGGTGCAGTGGATGCTGCACCGTAAGAGATGTACATTTGTACGTGGGACCAGACGCTGGTTTCCCGCATCCACATCAATGCCTCTCTGCTTCCTCCTCACTACTATTCTCGTCACTATTCTCCGCCACTTCTTCCTTTGCCCACTGTTTTCCACCTTTCTTTCCTCCCTGCCATTTTTCTCTTCCTGTTCTTCCTCCGCGCCATTGTTATCCATCTCTTCTTTCAAGATCAAGTATGCGTTTGAAAACAATTAGATATCCATCTTGATTTGCTTCGCTTCGTGCATGATTGATGTTGGATAAAGTAACAGTCCAAGCATTTGTAGACAGGACCCGAGGCTTGCAATCAAACCAAACTTTTGACTTCTAAGTTTTTTTGGAAATGCCAAACTTAAATTTCCATTTTTCATGTGACCAGTGATTCTTTTCGATTTATTAGTTATTTGTTTATAATATTAGATAAATATCTAAAAAACAAATTTTTTTTGTAATAATTTGAAATTTTAATTTTAAATTCGATTAGTCTTATTATTTTTATATTATCACAATTTAATCTTATTTTTGGTACAAAAAGCACTTATCTTCCCATTATACAAATATAGATATATATAAGCTCTACTTAATATGATATGACTAATTGTTTGATATTCTAACAAGATGCCGCATAATTTAAAAGGTTAGACAAAATTTAAAAGAAAAGGAAAATATATCAAATGCTAAGACTGGAAGACCCTAAGAAACAAAGAAACTAAATATATTGCATTGCAAGTAGTTACAATGCAGATACTTGATGAAACACATTAAGCAAGATGCTCTAAACTGCCTCTAAGTTTAATCGGTATAATAATAATTGAAATACTAGATTTTAAAAGAATATGAATATGACAAGTTGTTTTTTGGGTGTTTTTATTTACAATTAACTCTAGGATTTCAAAAGAATATCAATTATGTTTAACAAAAAAAAAAGTTGCAATACAGCTTCATATTTACGCCAAAAAACTTTTATGGTGTTATTATTGAGACTTTATAAACTGTTACTTTTATTATTAGTTTGCAAATTTATTTGGATCAGACGCTCAGAAGTACTGGGCCCCCACCCAAAATTTCTGACCCATTACCTCCATCTTCATCGTCTTCTCCCTCCTTTCTCGTCCCTCCGTAAAACAAGATCATGATGAGTAAAATCATTTCAACCGCATAAATTAAAAGTAGACAGTCAAAAATAACAAATTAAATGAAAAGGATTAACCATGGCATGCAGAAAGAAACTCAACAATGGCATTAAATTCAAGAAGCAACAACTATCTACACCGTCTCTTCTGAAGTATGCAGCAACTTTGCAGAGATGCTGCTGGGAAACTCTTTATCGCCTTCGGATCAATCACGTAAGTTGCAGGAACAAGGAACCATTTCAGCCTTTTATTCATCATCTTCTTTTAGTGAACACAATATTAGAGTGGCAATTTTCGTCTTTGTTTTCACTATGATATCCAACTCCAATATTGGCAGCATTCTTTTTGAAAGATCCAACGATCAATTAAATTCGTTATATACCAATTAAAAAGGGAAAACAATCTTAAAATGATCTTACATGATCTTTTTTTTTTTTAAACTTTGCTTACGATTTATTGATTTGCCAAATTGAATAAATAATTGAGAAGTAGTTACTTTCTTTTTAGTATGATTGTTTGATGAATTAACTTTCAGTTGAGTGCAGGTAAAGACCAATGCTAGAACAGGGCATTTCTAAGGGTGCAAATTGGCTTTTGCAACCATTTTTAAGTCAACCAACGAGTTTCAAAAAAATGATTTTTGGACTTCAGTTATTGCTAATCGAAAGCAATCACAAAGTTCTTAGTTCTAACAATAATAGGAAAAGAGAAAAATATTCTTGAAATTTATACAAATTAATCAAACTTCTTGTTTTGCAGCAACCACGCAGTAGCAATCACGTTTGTTGGTAGGTTGGTACATCTTTGATGCAGGATCTTACTTAGAAGATCGTTGTTGTGATGCTTCCCATGCTCAGGCTCCTCATCACAATGTATTGTGATTCTGATATGTTAATACATACAATTAATTAGCTAGGTTGCTAAAAGATAGATCAATAAACATGTGACAAAGGAAAAGCCATGGCATCAGATGGAAGAGTTTCTCAGTATCCATGAATATATTACATGCGTTTATCCATCTAAGGTCCCAAAAATATCGATGAAATCTAGTTGATAATCCTTTTGAGAGAGCTTTCACAGCGCTGGAAATTCCCTTCATGCGAATCCTTAACTAATTTGAATTTTCCCAGCTCTTCATTTTCTCCTTTGAAATTGTCCCCAATCTCAATCAGACATTTTTAAGTGCAACCACGGTCTCAATGTTTTCCTCCCTCAGCATTTTAAATCTATCCCCTGCGGTCACTCTGGTATCTACCATAATACTTCAAGCGGAAGTTTTCCCAGTGCACACACAAAAGAGAGAAATTAATAGTAGAAATCATGTCTGCTTGGTCGGCATCACACCAGTAGTGAATTCTGAAAGATTTACTGACATTTGTCCTGCTAATCCACTATTATCACCACATTTCTGGCTATTTCAAAGTCTGAAGCTTTCAAAATTACATTTTTGCAGATATTATTCAGATATAATTTTGACCATGCCCGGAGTAAGGCTTATTTATATTATTCATCTTTGTCAAGCTGACACTGGAGAATGAAACATAATCTATCTTTCATTTGCCAAGTAAAAATAACTAAGGAGTAACATACCATTGATGTTACAAAAGGCTAAAGCAAAAATTTATAATACCATTAGCAAGTAGACTCATCAATAGACGCAATAATATATATGCTAAAAAAAAAAAGTTGAAATCCTAATTAATGTACTATGAACAAAAATTACATAATGAGAATACTAATAACTATAACTTCATTTGGCAAACATTTTAGTTTGACATTGCCTATGAATAACAAACTTACATCGACTACATTCAACAGCTTGTAGCCCCCATTCATCCCGTCTACTATTTTTTTCAAAGGGTTCATCACATGCATCACATGGAGGGGAGTCTTCAGTCCTTTGCACAAAAGTGAGAGGATGGTTATGGGCTTCACTTACATAATGTCCAGATTTAAAGTTGGTTTTGAGAATGCATTCTGAATGCACAGTAAAGTCACATTGTTCACACCAATAATAACAAATGTCTGAATCTCTTTCTTCTTCACAAATGAAACAATAATATTCTTTAGAATTGTCACATGCATTAGTGAGAGTCAAGAGATGTTGATGATATCGGTATTTGGCAACATGTGGTAAATTAGCACATTCAATGCCTAAATTAGCCTTACACCCATCCCTGCATACGTATTCTGTGGTTGAAACACCGCAACCAATACAAGGCTCTTTAGCTCTTTCATCTTTTCCAAGGAGGAAAAGCTTGTGCAGGTGAAATGGATGTTCAATGGCTTCTGGGATCAATCCACATTGAACGTCCAATTGAAAGGGATCGCACTCATCACATTTATAGGCGTAGCCATCACGACAAACCCCACACATTTCACACAAAATGAACATTTCCCGGGATGGTGCTTGTGAAATGAGGTTGAGTGGATGTTTATGTAGCAACCCACGTTTAATGGTAGTGGGTAGTTGAGCGCACCTTGAATGCAAGAAAAAGTGACAATGCACACAACCATAATACGGAATGGAGAGTATAGATTGCATACATGCCTCGCATTGTTTGTCATACCCGGGATCTTCACGGGTGAGGATAAGCTCATGTTGTGGATGATTAAAATGTTGAATTTTTTCAGGTCCAATAGCTCTTTCAGCCTCTTCTTCCTTTAACCCCTCGACTAAATAAATAGCATACTCATGGCAATTACCTGGTACCGACTCAATTGTTGCATCTTTATCCTCGTATTTTCTCGCACACTTGAGATGCAGAATGTAACCACATTTGACACAATAATAAGCTCCATACCTTGTATTCACCTGTTTGCGACAGAGTCTACAGAATACCTTGTCATGTTTATTGATTAGTCTAATAGTATCAGTGAAAGTGAGATGATGACCATGTAACGTAGATCGTATTTTTTCTGAAAAGTCAGAACAGTCTTTCTCCATTGTGCGGTGGCAGATATTACACATGTAAGGAAAACCCATGGTTTCCTCACCGCAGGCTTCGCATAAGAACCGGTCTGGCATCCCTTGGAGGAAGACTCTGTGTTCGTGGAAGCGGGGAGAAGAAATTTGGAAAAGTGGTAAACATTTGTTGTGGAGATAAACCTTGCAACTTTCACAACCGTAAGACAAGGATTTCTTGGCTTTGATGCAAGCATTACATCGTTCCTTTTCTTCTTGGAGAGTAAGCACGTGGTCTGAGTGTAGAGGGTGCAGTACCGCGAGGGACAACTCGGTGCAAGATTTGTGGAGGAGAAAAGTGCATCCACGTAAGGCGCATTTGTACGCCGGAAGAGATATTGGTTCCTCGCAAGCCCAACAAACAACTTTCCCTTCGGCTCTATTATCCACCTCTTCTACCAAGATCAATTCGTGCCTCCGCGAACGATGAATATATTCTACCCTCTGTTTCCAATCTCTTTTGGTTGGGCAAGATTTATGTATGATGAAGCCGCATCCTAATTCCAAACATTTGTATACGGGACCCACCACTTGTTCCTTGCACAGAGAGCACTTATCTTTGCATCAAGCTCTTCTACAAAGATCAAGTGATGCCATGGACTGCGATCTCTTGGCTCTGGCTGCGGCTTCAGCTCTAGCTCTATCTCTGGGGCGGAGCATTTGGGGTGGAGGTAAACGTTGCAACATCGACAACCGTAATACAAGCATTCGATGAGTTTGTTGCAAGCATTACACCTTTTATCTTTTCCACGGCTACCCCTCCAAAGTTCTATTGCTTGAAGAGTAAGCATGTGGTCTGAGTGCTGGGGGTGTAGTACTGCGTGGGATAACTCGGCGCAAGATTTGTGCAGGAGAAAGGGGCATCCAGGGATGGAGCACTTGTACGCCAGAAGAGATGGTGGTTCCTGGCATACCCAGCAAACAACTTCCTCTTCGGCTCTATTCTCCACCTCTTCTACCAACATCAAGTGATACCTCAACCCATAGGAATAAGAATGGAATTTCATCCTCTTTTCCCAAAATCTTTGCGTTGGGTTGGGGCAAGATTTATGTTGGATAAAATCGCATTCCAAGCACTTGTAGACGGGACCCACCGCTTGTTCCCGGCACAGCTTGCACTGCGCTTCGTCCCGGACATCATCTGCAAGCTCTTCTACAAATATCAAGTGATGCCATGGACTGAGATCTCCGATCTTGATTTCTGGCTCCATTTATCTTTCACACACAATCAAAGGACTCACACAAAGATGGAATATGAAAGATGATTAGTATTCCAACTAATGAAGAATTCGAACGGGCGAATAGCTGCTTCGTCCTCAAACAAGATGGCTGACTTACTACCTGATAAGGATCCGAAAAGTCGGCCAGCTTTAACGTAAATTGAAAAAAAAATTAAAACTAACAAGTTGAAAGGGCCGGAGCCCAAATCCTTTTCTCACGGTCAAAAGGTATTAAATTATTCAAACTTTATAGATAAATGCAATAGACTTAATAAAATTAGCTATCAAATATCTCAAATTTGAAAAATCATAATAAATTACTGTAAAGAGTTTTAATTATAATTTTTTTTTCTAATTATAACTTTCAGATCTAAAATCGTGAAAATAGATAAGTACATTATGAATTAATAATGCATTAGAGCATGTGATACAAATTGTTACAATACGAAAAAATGATTAAATATATTAAAAATAAATAATTAAATTCTGTTGTCTATTGATTCTCTTGGTGATTTTAAACCACTTTGTTACTAGCAATGTTTGCCCAAAAATTTACGAAATTTTTTAAAGTTTATATATTTTAAAACAACTTGACAGAACTTGAATCTTGCAGTACTGTAATATTAAAAATTATTTGTCTTTGTGAATACCCTAGTCTGGCCTCAAAAACCGATCAGTTTGTAGTACTTTTGCAAAGAATCTGCCGGCTTTTTAAGATCAACGACGCCCTTAAAACTGATCAACGTGCCCTTATATTTCCTTCATCCCCCTGGGATGCTATCACTTTTGCAAAGAATCTGCTGGCCTTTTTAGATCACCCGTGCAAATTTTCGAAATTGAAGATGCCTTTAAAACCTATCAAACTGAGTAGCTCTTGACAGCATGCCAACGTAGCTGTCATCAATTATACTGGTAACTGCGAAAAATCAACAGCTTCTTTGAAATCAACCAGGCCAAGGAATTTTCACTGTCAATATGAACGCCAAAAAAAAAAAATAATAAGAAAAAGAGAAAGAAATCCTAAGCAGTCTCCAAATTGTTAACAACCCCTAAAAGATTGAATTTGTTGGATAAATAGGTGTTGCAAAGCCAGTATTCACTAACTGGTTGCTTATAATAATTCATTCCACTGTTAACCTTTACTGATTGTCGCCATGTAAGCAATCAGTAGAATAAAGGCTGCCGTATGAGTGTTCGTGGTCCTGTATTGCATGAGATAGATGTTGATTTATGAAAGAAGAAGTGCAAGCCATTGGCGCATTTACATGTGGGACCAAATGCCTACCAAATACTAACCTACCATAATTATGATATGTAGTATGAATCCCTCTATTAATTATGGTTCTGATAGGGTGGAGTTGGGTGATACGTCAATAGCAGTACGTAAAGGAGTCCCATCATGTTTGCCTTGGCGGCTACAGGCATTAATTCATGAACGATGTTCATTTGCCCAGCCAACCCACCATTATCAACACGTTTCTTTCACACTGGTTTCAGCGTTCCTAAAGTCTTCAGAATTAACTATTTCTCGGATAAGCATGCCCGTGGCCACTTGTGGCATACCCTTCACCTTCTTTCCCATCAATTTATTTTCCATCCGTGACCACACATTATGAATAACCCTTATGGGTTTTTAATAAAGTTGAAGAAACTTTAATATTTAATTATTTTCGGATAAAGGGGCGGGGGCCCTGGCTCAGTGGTTAAAGACACTGAGTCAAACCCTGACCGGCGAGTCCACCCGGTCGTGGGTTCGAACCCCGTCCCTCCCCCTCCCCGGGTGCGTGTGTTATAAATAAAAAAAATTTTAAAAAAAAAAAAAAAAAAAAAAAATTATTTTCGGATAAGCATACCTATTGCCATTCGTGGCATACCCTTTATCTTCTGTCTTATCAATTTGTTTTCCTTCCATGACCACATATATTATGCAACCTTCAAAAGTTTCACATGTATTTAGCTTAAAATTTGTTTCCAGAAAGAATAAGCCTTCTGTTTATCAAACTTGCTCCTAATTTCAGGCTGCAGCCTCTAAAGTTTTGAACCAATTTTCTAGGATTGTCCCTAGAAATAAAGTCTTATTTTCTCATATCTATGAAAACTGTCCATCGGTTTCAATAGTCTACACAAAAATCTGATGGTCTTATGGATTCTCATCCGAAAAAGCGATTAGGAATCAGAAATTATAAATTCACTTATAATAGATACAAGGAAAAGGTAATATATGTGCAAAGGAAACCGATGCCTAGATGATTTACTTAAGTAATATAATTAAAACTTTGCATAAAACATATTACAAAGTGATCTAATACAAAATTTTATGATTTAGTTATTTTGTGTGGTTTTTATGAGTGAATGCAAGGCGAGGTAAGAACAAGAGTTTTTAGTTATAATTTACAAAATTATTACCCTTTGTCTTCTATTTTCTTTTATCTTTATCATTTTTTTTCCTTTAAGATGACCACATAAATCGTATGACTTATCAATTTCTCTTAAAACACATCATTTTCCTATGTTTAGGAAGTCCAAATGGAAATGAACCCATACCCAGTATAAAATAAAATATTGGATTAGTTAAATAAAATATGTACATGGGTTTGCTACTTTGCGTTCAGTGACATGAAGGCCAATAATGGTTGTTATTGAAAATAAATCTTTTTTATTCATTTCAAATTTTCTTAATGGTTGTTAAGGATGTGGGAAGTTATGCCCTTCTAAATTGAAGCAAAGATAGTTGGTATTAACAAAAATAAGAGGAAAAAAATAAAAGAAAAAGCTTTTTTAAAGTGTTGATAGTAATGATAAACATAGTTTCAATGTAAGAAAGAATTAAGAGCCCGGATGGGATTAGTGCTTTCAATGCATAGTCTATCCATTAAAATATTTTCGTTAATGGAGTTAATTGATCATTAGTGCTCATTTTTACAAGACAAACTAAATTACTCTATTTTCTTATTTATCAATGCCTTATAATTTAACAACATCCATGATTAATGTTAGAGAAAGAGCTACCTCATTGCCATCATTTGTTAGTTCTTCTACAAAAATCACAACTTATCTAGATTGTCCTTACTATTTATCAAGTCCCAAAATTTGAGGCAGCAGTACCATGTGTTAGAAATAAAAAATTACACACCACTGCTAATGATACCTACAAAGGACCAACTCCCCATCTGGGGATTCAGATATTAGAATTGGAAGCCTTACAATTTGTTGAGCTTTTAAATCACTGCACACTTTGCTTACTCATTGCACTCCCAACCTGTATCAACTGGGTCATGGTAGGGGTCGACAATAAGCACTATGTCAATAGCAGTCGATAGAGTGCTTGTATAGAGTTACATGTGTCACTTTGGTGGGATCATGACAGTGAATCATTCAATCACCATGACACTGATCCTGCTAACTTTTTCCTTTTTAATTTTTTAAATGGTAGTTAAGATGCCGGAAATCATGCCCTGAACTACAGCAATGATACTTTAGTAGTGGACAAAATTTAAGAGGATAAGAACAAAAGAAAACCTTTTGAAAGGATCGACTTTATAAATCTTGATGATCATGATGAATTATACTTGAGCTAATAAAAGATTTAATTGGTGGCATAGAAATTTGTTTTTGAGTTAATTGTGATAGCTATCTATTGGGGCAAGGATAATAGGCTCATTTAACATTTTCTTTTAGAAGAGAATATACTTCATTGTAAAGTACTTTTCACAAAAGAATACTTCATTATAGGCTGTAAGAATAAAATTAATAAGAAAAAATTTCAGAAAAGCGTATGCAGAACAATTTCACAAGCTATAATTTGTTCATTTTCTTTTAGAATGAGATATAAAAGTGAAACTATAAGTGGCAAATAATTTTTAATAAATAAAAACGGCATAACCCGATTGGTTCGAGTTAAGTGTGACAACTTCACCATATTTTTTGTTGGTCGTAAAAGCCCAAAGAGTCAGCCCAAAACAGTGGGCAAGCTTATATAGATCCAGCTTCCGGTTAAGAAGAAACAATGTCAACCCGGAATCAGCAAACTGGGCCAACCCAGGTTCTCGGGCTGGAAGAGCCAGGAGCTGCTTCCGTCTCTCTCACGGGTCCAATTATGGATTCAATGGCTTTCAATCCGCGCTCTCAAACAAAATATAAAGGATTCGTTTTTTTTTTTTTTAACTTATAATATTTTTTCCAAATTAAATCAGTTTTATCCTATATTATATAAATAAAAAAAATTGAGTTTAATTGGAGTAATTGAATACAATATTATTGAAAAGTTATAACAAGATTTCTTGTAAATGCCTAAGTTTGTTTTTTCGTATGGCAATTTGTTCTGAAATTTACTGAAAAAAATAAAGATCTTGTTTGGTCACCATTCAACGATGGAAACGACATCTACAAGTGCATTATCTAAGTTATATGATTAAATAATTGCTTAGGAGCTATATTAGTTCAATGAGATTGCACAACAAAGTGTCATTCTGCATAAGAGTATGAACAATATCTTAGATCTCCTTTTTTTTTTTTTTTTTAATAGCAAATCAGGAAAATCGTTTTTTCTATATCATTGCCTAATGTTAAGTCGAGACTTATGAGAATATGGTAACACTACCTCCGAAGGAATCGATGAGATGGAGCTAAAGATACCAAACTTGGGCTTTCATGGGCTTGTATCTTTTGCAACTGTTAATGGGCTTAGGTTGGCAATTTTGATATATCATGTTGGAATATGGAGACGACCAATAAGGCTAAGTAAATTAGTCAAGTGCAAATAAAAAAATCGTAGTCCTTTTAAATTAGTCATGTGTAAAGGTCACAGTAATATGTCCCAAAATGTGTTAGTTGTTACACGGAGTTTTTATCGAGAGATTTAGTAGTTGATCCAAGGTTTGATGTATGTAATTCTAAATAACTCTTCTTAACTCTTTTCTTGAACAAGGAGATAATCTATTGCGACTGTACAAACATCCTTATTTAAATTATACAGGATCATGATATGAAAAGACCTAGGCCTGAACATCTTTTGATGTATGTCGTTTTCCTAGACTCAGTCCAACATTGTTTTGCGTCTGGTTAAGATCTAATACCGTGGTGGGTGGTTGACAAGTGGGACAAGCCCATGAGCTCGAGGTTGTTAATTTTATGCATTTTTGGGACTAAGAAGGTCTTATGATAAGTCCCTGCTTGTGAACGGTTGTAGTGAAAATGCGGCCTGTTACAGATGGCTGTAGGCCTTTTTAAAGTTGTCGTTGAAAATCATTTTTGATTGGGTCCACCAAAGTAACATTTGTCCAAGAGAGATCTACATATGCATACTAATAGCTGAATTTTTTTTAATACCAATAAAATAAAGTTTTTAGTTTAAGTAACAACATACATGCCCAAACCCATGAAGGGGACCAAACTCATCGGGCCGTATCACTACTAATCGACTTCTAACAAACTTGTCATACGTCCCTGTCTCACCATACCACGACATCTCTACATCGGCAATTTTCAAAACAAATCATTCATTAGATAGTGACAGTTGGTGCACAATTGGAACATATTTTGCAAGAATAAAACTAAAAGAAACCAATATACATAATATGCTTTTTGTTCAAGCTTAATTTCCTATTTTCCCTCATTAATCTTACCTTTGTTTTTGATATTTCTTATAGGATTCTCTATACGTAATGTTTTAGTATAATACAACACTTCAATTCCCTTTTCCGCTTACGCACATTTTCATATATGTATGTGTGTTGTTATGTTATTTTTGTATGGATCTTGTACCTTATTAGTTTAAAATGTATTTGATCATTATAAAGCCAGCTGTATTATTATTTTTGTTGGAGATAAGTTGTTGATATGGCTATTGTTATTTATGATTATTTACATATAAGTGGATCTTTGTAACTTGAGAAATTATTTTAACTAAATATTTTGTGTTATTTCTGTCCTTTACAAATGTTGTATTGTAAATAGGCCTTACATTCTAGGTCTAAGCCAAAAAACACTAACTTTTTCCCCCAACTCTTGTTTGCTTCTTCTTGCTTTTTACTTTCTGTCAATTTCGGATTCTTAAACTTGAAAATGGAACTTGTTATAACAAAGAAATCCACTATACTTGTGTGTGTTAATGTGAGCCGTTTTTCCTTATCTTTATACGTTGTGATGTGAACTTGTACTTGATTTACATTTTGTATTCACCCATTTGTGACAACGTCTACATGGTACCTTGTCCAGAATCTTGATTTGACTAACAGAATAGATGAATGTGACACAATTCTCATGAACTGTAGTTTTAAAGGTGTCTAAAACTCAAGCCAATTTTTCTCCATTATGAGTTGGCAGTCGTTGCAGTGGTAGGCAATATCTTTGCTTTCCCTTCCACGGACGTGGCAGTTGAACCCCTTCTGCAACAGTACGGGAAATACTACATGTTCTTGGCACTAAGGAATAATTCGACAACTTTCTTCACATTTGGCTTCGAGGTAAAAACGGCAAGGTCTACAACGGCGAAACCAGGATTCTTCTATTTTGCGGCAAGCTAAGCACATGGTCTGGGGTGTAGTGGATATGCTGCACCGTAAGAGATAGCGCGACGCATGATTTGTGCAGGAGGAAGCGGCATTGAGGAGCGGAGCATCTGTACGTTGGACCAGATACTGCTGATCTCGTCACTATTCTCCGCCTGTTCTTCCTTTGCTTCATTGCTATTCCATCTCTTCTTTCAGGATCAAGTGATGAATTAAATCCCAAATCCGTTGCCTCTCTCCTGGTATTCTTCGATTGGCGCATGATTGATGTTGGAAAAATTTGCATTCCAAGCATTTGTAGACGGGACCCAATGCTTGCTCATCGCACACCTCGCAATAAGCTTCCTTACTGACATCATCTACCAACACTTCTACAAAGATCAAGTAATGCCATGGTTTGAGATCGCTCGACTCCATCTCTGTCCCCATCTTCCACACACACAATCAAACAACTCACTTAGAATATGGTTGGTATTTAGATTTGTGAAGGACTGGAATCGATTAGTATCAAGTTTGATCTTTAAATAAAGAAGCTCCTGGTAAGTCAAGTGCACCTCTATACTTTCTTTAATTAGAGTACTAATTTTTATATTATAATTGAATTAGATCAACCTAACTACTTTTCGTAATTTCTAATGCTTGTAGAATATGCAATGATATGGTTGATAGTATTATTTGATATTCATAAGAAATGCATGAAGCATTCCTGTTATTATCCTTATAAAATTACATACGTATGTCCAAACAATATCTTACTATCACAAAAATTGTTTCTTTGTATAATGGCATGCTACTATTATAAGCCTAATGCAACTATGCTTGCCAACTATACTAGTTTTTCTTCCTTTTTTTTTTTATTTCCTTCAATTGGTTTATGCCACAAGAAAAGCTTCAAGTCGACTTCTATTTTTGTTTTTTAATATCGTTGTAGAAAAGTGAGGTTGTGGAAGGGCGTTTCTTTGCAAACATTACTACAAGTTTCATCTCAAAGGTGAATAATGTTTTTCTTATAATTAAAGAATATGATTAAAATATTGATACACCTCGTAGAGCCAAGAGGCAATATAATGATGAAAATTATTGCACCTTTTTAAAAAAAAAACCTTTTGATTTAATCTTCTATCTTTTTTCTTCGTTTTCTTTTTCTTGCATGTCTTTATATTATTTGAGCTGTCATAGATATATAAAGTTAGTTGAGTTTAATTATGATAATTAAATGCTTGATCAAAGGCAAACTCCAACAATATCTTTTTGTTAAAGGACCTTGCCACATCACCGCCTCGTCAGCAGCCACCTACCATGTCAGCACCCACATCAGCCGCACTGCCACGTCAGCCCTGACCCGACTGCTGATCCGTGACCTAACCGACCCACTTAGGGATCCGATTGCTCTCGCGATCGCCTCTCTCGTTGTCTCCCGACTTTCTTGCCGTCGCCGTCACTAGATTTCTTACCATATTTAGAGATTTGATTATGCATATTTTCCATTTGTAAATTCTGTACATGTTGATATAATCTCTTGTAAACATTGTTAATATTATCGAGAAAATCATCAATCAAAAGCACCTAGGTTTTCACCTCCGTTGTGTCTTCACCGCAATTTCACAATTCCGGTCATCGTTTAGGGTTTCCATTTTCTTTCACTTTTATAATACATGGATCAATAACTGATTTGTTTCTTCACATTGAAGTGGACTTTTCTTTTTTAAAATTTACTGCATGATTTTTTTTGTTTGGTAATTATTTAAAAACTTAACTATTATTTATCAATCCACTATCCACGTGTACTCTAGAGGATATAAACGATCCTATAAAGTTAAATTCATTATGGTTGTGTACCATTTTTTTTTTTAGCTATAAACCTAAATTTATAAATCAATTTGTTTAACTGCTTTGTTGTTTAGCTTGTTAATTCTTATGACCTAAGGAATCTCTTCAATGAAGAATATCAAGGTGCAATAGGTCCCAAATTCATGAAGTTGTATGAATTCGCAAAGCATTATTTTCAACAACTTATGGCAGCTATGTTGATTTTCCCACGAGGAATGAAATTGACAAATGTTTGTCCATGGATTTTATTATAAACCAGAAAGTAAAGCCATCCATTTGTGATATTTTATGAGATCTTCTATACTAAAGAATTTTTTTTCCTTTGAAATTATATTTAAAGATGAAATGAATTTTTTGGTATGATATTAAAGCTCATAATTTACGTGAATAAAATCTTGTTGTAACTTATGATTCAAGTGTAAGATTCAATGGAGATATTACTGGCAATGTTTAAAGGATATTACTCATATAAAATTTTGTTATTGACTACTCGAGACTCCAAGTAAATATCAATATCAATCTTCCGAAAGAGTATCGTTGTGTCATGGGCAACCCTCATGACCTCCTAAAGAACTACATACATAGTGTCTTTATAATGATATTGACAAAGTAGTGCAATTATCCCCTTATCTTCTTTTGGATCACATAGATACAATATTGAAAAAACACTTCAATATTTCAAGGGGCAAAAAAAAAAAAAAAGGATGATTCTCTTAAGGTTTGAAAGGATTACATAACAAAGTTTAGTTGTCAAAAGTCTTTATCTATTACTTCAATTAATTTAAAGGTTCAATCAAAGATTTTTTTTTCTTTATACTTTTAATCGATTCAATTATGTAAAATCACATAAATGGGAAAGCATCTTTAGCTTTTATCAGAATCACAAAAAAGGTCGTATTATCTATTCAAGTGGTTTAGAATTATGATAGTTGAATCTCATAACTTGCGTGTTGTAATAGCCGATACCTAACGGATAAATAAACAGTTCTGTTTTTTGTTCTAAGTATTTGATAAGTCAATTTTATGTCTGTTATATTAGCTAATAATCTTAATAGAGCTTGACAGAGGGCCTGCACAAATTGGATCAAATACGGAATCAGAAAACTGGGGAAGGCCCAAAGACCCAAAGTCCACACAAGCCGCATCAGATACTGAGAAATACCGTGTCAACCCGAAATATCTTGTCCATCCCCTCCAACTTCGTCTTCCTCCTCCTTCATCCCTGCATGTCTCTTGTGCAACCAGAATCTTCACGCAACAGATGGAACGGCTTCCTTACTCCCAATGACTTCAACATCTTCTAAGTTAATGTATGCATATTTGTAGTAGTGAAGGATGTTGTTATTTTGCTTTCAGCTTTCAGCTGGTTTCACGAGGTTGGGGAAGGACAGCTAAGGAAAATGAATTCATTTCCTTTTTTCAAAATTTTTTTTAATGGTGTTTAAGGAAGTTGGAGATTATGCCCTTGTAAAATACAGCATGGATTTGATTAGGTGATTAAGGTATTTTGCGTTTTATAAGGCATATTATTTTTGATTTTGTTAAAAAATTAGGTACTTAAGAAATAATTATTTGGCTGGTAATTAAAAGCGCATCAAGAAACTTGTACGCAAATCTGACTGCACTACTCAAGCCGAGCGGTGTTATATAGGAACACCAGACGCATGCCTGCACATCTCTGACTTGTCATCAACGGTCTTGGAGATCGACGTCACACTAGATGACTGGAAAGCTCCAACCAATATTTTACTTGCCAATTAAAAACAACTTGGATTAATGCTAGGATGAAGCAAAATAGTTTAATACCATTACAAAATAGACACTTGGATAAGCACAAATAATACATATGGAAGAAAAAAGTTTTGATCTCAATCAATGTATTACGAATAAATATTCTATACAATGAGACAACTGTAAACCATAACAGGAAGAGACATATTTTTATTTTAACTTGATTTGCTAAACATTTCAGATAGACAGCTTTTGTGGATAAAAAATTTGCATTGTGTACACTCTATAGCAGTTCCCTGACGATAGCCTCCAATGTGCTTCCCACATGCTTTACATGGAGGGGTGTCTTTAGTGGTTTCCACAAAAGTAAGAGTATGCTGATGGTCTTCATGGACATAACGTCCTAATTTGAAGGTACTCCCGAGAATGCAATTAGAATGTACAGTAAAGTCACATTCTTCACACCAATAAAATAAATCTTCTAAATATCTTTTTTCACAAATAAGACAATAATTATCTTCTTGGTCTTCCTCATTATAATTTGAAATGGTGATTTTCAAGGGATGTGAATGATATCGGTATCTGGTTACAGGTGGAAGAACGACGCATTCGCTGCACAATCCGAACTTACATTCATCAGTGCACACATAGCACAAACCTTCTTGACCGCAACCATTGCAAGTCTCTGACGTCCTTTCATAATATCCAACAAGGAAAAGGACATGCTGGTGAAGCTCATGTTCAAGCACTTCCGGAAGTAAACCACAATGAACATCCATCCAAAAGTCATCACACTTGTGACATTCATAGGCGTAACCCTCACGATAGCCATTACACAAATTACAATCCTCGTACTTTTTCCATAATGAAGTCTGTGTAATGAGAGTGAGTGGATGTTCGTGTAATAACCCTCGTTTGATGGTGTTAGGTAATTTAGAACATCTTAAGTGTAAGAAGAAACTACATTCCACACAACCATAATATGGGGCAAAGACTATAAAATGCATACATGCTTCACATTTTTTGTCATACCCAGGCTCTTAATAACTCAAGATCAGATCATGTTGTGGATGATTAAAATGGCTAACCTTTCCAAGTTCATCAACTCTTTCATCCTTTGCTGCTCGTAACAAATCAAGTAAATAAATAGTGTGCTCCTCACAACAACCGGACACTGACTCAGTTGGTGGGTCTTTGTCCTCATATTTTCTCGCACACTTAAGATGAAGCAGGTAACCACATTTGACACAATAATAAGCTCCATACCTTGCATTCACCCGTTTGCGACAGAGTCTACAGAATACCTTGTCCTGTTTATTGATTAGTCGAACAGAATGGGTGAATGTGAGAGAATGACCATGTAATGTAGTTCGGATGATGTGGGAAAAATCACAGCAGTTTTTCTCCATTATGAGGTGGCAGATATTACACGAATAGGAAATATCCATGATTTCGTCACCACAAGCTTCGCAAAAGAACAGGTCCCGCCTCGCTTTGTGGGAGACGCTGTGTTCGTGGCAATCATCAGAATAAATTTGAAAACGAGATAAACATTTGAGGTGGAAGTAAAAATCGCAACTCTTACAACCGTATTGCAAGAATTTACCGGTGTTGAAGCAAGTATTACATTTTCCATTTCCTCTTTGGAGAGAGAGAACGTGGTCAGAGTGCAGGGGGTGCAGAACCGCGTGGGCTACCTCGGAGCAAGATTTGTGCAGAAGGAAGGTGCATCTAGTTAAGGCGCAATTGTATGCCGGAAGAGATGGTGATCCCTGGCACCCCCAGCAAACAACTGCCTCTTCGGCTCTATTCTCCACCTCTTCTGCCAAGATTAAGTGATGTTTCGTCAAGTAGTGATGCTCTTCCATATCCATTTTCCAATCTCTTTTGGTTGGCTTGGGGCAAGATTTATGCATGATAAAGCCGCATCCTAATTCCAAACATTTGTAGACGGGACCCACCGCTTGTTCATAGCATAGACTGCATGCAGCTCCGTCGCTGACATCATCTGCAAGTTCTTCCACAAAGATCAAGCGATGCCATGAACTGCAATCTTTTGGCACTGGCTGCGGCTCCAGCTCCAGCTCCATCTCAGGGGCGGAGCATTTGGGGTGGAGGTAAACGTTGCAACGTTGACAACCATAATACAAGCATTCGATGAGTTTGTTGCAAGCATTACACCTTTTATCTTTTCCACGGGTATATCTTTGCCAAGGTCCTATTGCTTGAAGAGTAAGCACGTGGTCTGAGTGCTGGGGGTGTAGTACCGCGTGGGTAAGGCGCATTTGTACGCCGGAAGAGATGCTATTTCCTCACATCCCCAGCAAACAACTTCCTCTTCGGCTCTATTCTCCACCTCTTCTACCAACATCAAGTGATGCATTTGCTTGTAGTTATGCTCTTCCATATCCTCTTCCCAATATCTTTGGGTTGGGTTGGGTTGGGTTGGGGCAACATTTACGTTGGATAAAATGGCATTCCAAGCATTTGTAGACGGGACCCACCGCTGGTTCATCGCACAGCTTGCAACCAGCTCCGTAGCTGACATCATCTGCAAGCTCTTCTACAAAGATCAAGTGATGCCATGGACTGAGATCTCCGATCTTCATCTCTGGCTCCATTTATCTTTCACACACACAATCAGAGGACTCACTCAAAGATGAAAGATGAAAGATGATTAGTATTCGAACACGTTGCCTGGCTAATAACCGAACAAAGATGACATCTCTGATCGCTAATAACTGCTTGCTCCTCAAACAAGTTGCCTGGCTCACTACTTGATAACGATCCCAAAAGTCGGCCAGCTGTAACATAAATTGAAAATAATAATACTAATAATTAAAACTAATCAGTTGAGAAGTCCTGTAAAGTAGTTTTATCATGGAGCCTTGGTGGGCTACACATGTTATTACGGTTACGGTTAAATTCCACTTCCTCGGAGGTTGGAAAGGGGATCGTCTCGAGATTTAGAGGACCTACGTAAATGAGTGTAGGTTTCAAAAGTCCTTGTTTTTTGTTTTAATTGTTTTTGTCAACATAGAAAAATGGAAATCATTCGTTACATTCTCTCAACCGATCAACTTTTTATTTTTACAAAGTTAGAAAAAGACAAAGAAATAGATAGTTTGTTTTTCTCTCGTACTTACCGATTTCGCTAAAAAAGCAATAGTGTCCTAAACCTTTGTTTAGGATAACTATTTTATAGTGTTTAAGTGTTGGTAAAAATAAATTAATAAGTAACAATGCAGTCATGTCTTGGGATAATAAGGATTTTATTAGTAAGTGGAGAACGGAATAAATGAAAATAATATATGTACAAGTAAAGCTCTTTAATGTAATTTATTTCTTACATATATAATAAAATTCTATCTCTCTTTTCCTAACATCTAATAATAGGCTTAAAAATTTTGCTTGTGAGACTAAAATAGCTAATTTTTATAGTGATATCCTAAAACACCATTTATATAATAACATAAGCATCACTTTCAATTTTTTTTTAATTTTATCATTCTCCTATTGGCAACACATTTCTCTCGTACCTTTGAAGTCTAACAAAACTAATCCACATCTTTCAAAAAAAAGCAGATCCTCTAAAGATTTGTAGGACCTACATAAGCATGTGCAAAACGGAGCCCTCAAAAATTCAACAATCATCTTTCGAAGATTTCAAAAGTCATTGTCTTATCACCTTACTTCATCATTGCACGCCGCGGTTAATAGCAAAAGCCGAGAGATTTTATCGAATTCTTATTATATTTGAGCTTTTATCAAATTCTTGTTGGGCAACACACCGGTGAACAATTCAAGAGCAGTCTCGCTTTTTTCTGCCAACTCACTGCTATGGACACGTTTGCTGTCATAGATATGCCCACGTCTTCCAAGTCTACAATATCAGTCCACACTTGAGTAGAAAGCGAATCCTCCTTGAGATTTTAAGGGCCTGCACTGGCGAGGACAGGTTTCAACACTGTTGCCGTTTTTTATTAGAGCATGTTTGAAATTTTACTTTTTGATGTTTATTTTTTTAATTATTCTTTATGGATTAAATTAGTTTAGACTTTGATTGTGAAATATAATAGCAGAACTTATGACTGAAGTTTATCTTTTCATATTGATAAGATAGCAACTCAAGTATTAATTTCTACTTTATAATTGATTTCAAATGTGATTTTTTTAATGTATACATGAATAAATTGAGTTGTTATACAAAATAATTATCATCTAATGTGATTATAGTGAAATAGGTCAAGTTTTTACTTAATATCAAACTTGTTTTTATTAAAGGATTACTATCACAAGAATTAATTTCAACATCATATTGAACAATGATGAATTTATTATTATATTCCAGTAATAAATTAAATTAGAAACTTAACTCTAATATATACTTTCTCTAGTTTTACATATTTGTCTTTCGATCTTGCAATCCCAATCTCAATTATGTCTCGGTCTAGTGCTTTTGTTTTGCAACTAAGGAAAAAATAATAATAATGAATCATCATACTAGAAACAATGTTGATAATGGTTCGATATATATTAAACTTCATGTTCAGGCATAAAAAATTTATTGTAGATCACATACACTTTCATCACACCACAAACCGCAAACAGGGTTTTCGAACACCCCCAAGTCATCGTCAAATGTATTGATTGACGGAAGACACGCTGTTAGGTTTAGGTACCATCACATGGCTACTGCCAGGCTTGTACCCATGCATGGACCTTTTTGGCTTGTCATCAACAGCCTGAGAAATGGGTGTGGCGCAAATCCACTGGATGATTAAAAAGCTTTATGCAGTGATGTTTGGTCAATCAGTACAAGTTTGGAAGACAATGGGTGCCAACTCCAACCCATTATCGTTCACACGTTTTTCTGAATGATATTTTTTCGCCTTTCGAAGTCTGAAATATTGGCTCCCATCGTTCAGAAAACCCATTGCAGTCGGGAAAAGCTGGTGAACACTGCGGCTCTGTCGCCTTTTGATGAACGCCAACCAGGATTTCAACTTTTACCCATCGCTTCGCTTCTCGTGAGAATCAATTTTTTCACGGTTCTTAGTAACGGCGTGGCAATTAATAGAAAGAGGAGGACGCGATTTCTCGAGGACATTTGTGGTTATTTTTTTATTCAAATCACATCAAGATGAATTTTCCCTTTTGTCTTTGTATTTTTGGCTGTTTTCATCTGTCTTTATTTACTAACACTTGGTGGACCTTCAGTCATACAGTTAATGGTTTTATTTGTTGCTCATGAGAAGTACATTAAGCTTCAGTGGAGTATCTTCTTTCTCTCTAAATGACAAACGAGTTCACCATCAACTCAACAAGCGCATTAAAATTGGTTAATAATAATAATAAATTGAAAGACAAAGAATTTCGTTTCCCTAAATAGAAATTTCATGCAAGTACGTCCACTCTTTCTATTAATCCTTTTTCGGGTTGTTAAAAAGTTCATTTGATAAGTTTTTTTTAACGACAAAATAAAGGCCTTAACAGGGACTCGTGGTATACCTTTTATCTTCAATTCAATCTTAATTTTGTGAACAAGTTACTTCATTTTTCTCTATAGGACCACATGTCATCCATTACTCCATGATCACACCAAAGTGCCAACGTCCAATCGGTTTGATATTCGCTCTACAGGTGTAAATACACTAAAATTACTAATTTTTCTTTATAAATAGACGAAAAAATTATAAAAAAAAAGTTTGTCACAGCATGGGAAGATCTATCCTGTCCCGAACAGGATTCAAATATTAGTGTCGGTAGTGTTAAAGTTTGATTAAACATATTAATCAGTGCAGATTTCAAAAGTCTTTAGCTTTCATTGGATTTATTCGTCGAGGTCTAAAAGGGAAGAACCTACGCAAGCTACTATAGGTTTCAAAAGTCTTTAGTTTTGCTTGGATTTATTCGTAAGGATCTAAAAGTGAAAATAGTTCTTCACATTCTGCCACTCGGATCAATTTCTTGTGTTGTTGAAGCTACAGAAAATGTGGTCTATGTTTTTTTTTTACCTTGCGAACAAGATTTAGAAACCCATAGTATCCCTATGTTAAGGATAAGCAGCCGACAAATTTTGAAGAAATGAATGTATAGCCAAGTAGTTTAACACTGTTGCCATGTTCCGACTCCAAGTAAGATTAAAGTATTCTAACTAGTGCTTTTATTATGTTCAAGAGTGAAGAATGTTGCCACTTTGCATTCAAGGACACAAAGGCAAATATTGGTGGTTATTGAAAAAAGTTTTTAAAAAAAATATTCTAAATTGTTGTTAAGGATGTAGAAAGTTATACCTTTGTAAAATTGAAGCAAAAATAGTTGGCATTGACAAAAATCAGTGGAAAAGAACAAAAGAAAAAGCTTTTTGAAGTGTTGATGATAATAATGAACATATTTTTAATTTAACAAAGAATTAATAGGTGAAATGGAATTATTGCTTTCAGTATAAAGTGATAGCTATCCATTTAAATATTTCAGTTAATACTGCTGATTTTACAAGATAAACTACGTTACTCTATTTTCCTATTTATCAATGTCTTATAGTTTTACAACTTCCATGATAGATGTTGCAGAAAGAGCTACCTCGTTGCCATCATTTATCAGTTCTTCTACAAATATCATAACATCCCTAGATTGTCCTTACTACTTATAAAGTCCCACTCTTAGTTTCACCAACAACGTAGCAACTCAAGTATTAATTTCCAATTGATAATGAAAGAATCTACAAAAGTTAGTGTCACGGGTTATGGGGCAGTGACAAACTCGGGTTTATAAAGCTTAAGTTGAGATTGATAATCAAACAAAACGTATTAAGATTGATAATTAGACTAAAATTTTACGACTTAATAGTTGAGAAACATGATAAACGATACAGGTCACTTAAAACTTGTAGAATATAAATTTGTTCTCAAAACATGTAATCAAGTTGAAAAACGATCTCAATGAGAGGCTTCATGCGTCCAACTTGCCATTTTACTGTTATTTTGCTGCATTCTTGTACGATGTCAGCACTTCCAAGATGAACATGTCGGCAAGTTATATTACCTAATAAAAAGTTGGAAAGCGTTATGCTCCCTAATCAAATTCATTAAAGTAAAATTCAAATCCAATAAATTCAAACGGTAGAGTGATTCCTCAAAATTTAGTGTGTACTTTGTAATCGGTTTGTCCAGGAACAGATTTTATTCTTTGGAGTTGATTATAAATTATAATAGTCCCTTGCTCTAATTAAGACTTGTGGTGCTTATTCTACTTAAACTCACACAACTCTGTAAATTTATTTTAAATTGGATAAAAAATGGTAGGCATGACACGCATGCCTTTCAGTTTGGATTTACAAATAATGAAAGTAGTTCATCCAATTTTAGTAGGGAGTATAATAGTTGGATAATCTTTTGGAGATGAGTCAACTATCTCCCTTACTTATAAAAATATTTTAGAAACAGACATCCGTTAAACTTTGGTTAATTAAGTTACTAGTAATTTTATGATTTCAAAAAATTACTAGAAGACTAACACGTATGGAGCATATGGTATTACACTTAAAGAAGAAAATGGGTTTCATTGTAATAAAGTGGAATGACAATGATAATAAACCTTTCCTTTCTCATTTTGACCTATTTAAATTTACATTATTTGGTTTAAATAAAAAAATAAAATTGATCAATAAAACAATTTAATGGAACAATAAAATCTTAAATTTACGTTAAACAAAAAAACTCAATATTTTATGACATATTATGAAGCCAATCTTCTTTAGAAAATAATGAAATATTTATTTATTATCTTTTACAATTTACTTTCTTTTCTTGTTAATGTACAAAGTTTAAATTCCAGACTTTTTACTTATATTATTCAAAGATACAACTGACTTTGGCAATAGTTTTATTACCAAAAGACTTGTATACTTACATTCATTAATATTGGGAAGTACTTACATTAAATATCAAGTTGTTCTAAGCCAAGCAGGGAAGGAAGTAACAAAAATTTATCTATAAGGACTAACAAAATGAATGGAATAATTACAAAAAGTGGAAGATGAAAACGGATAAACAAAAATGAGTGGAAAGCACCAAAAGAAGAATGTGTTCTAAATGATTTTACCAAGTACACATATAGAAGTTAATAGAAGTCCGGTAAAGTGGTTTTATCATGTAACCTTTGTGGGCCGCACACGTTACAGTCATAGTTATTTCCACGCCCTTGAAGTTTGCAAAATGTTTTCTCATTTTTTAAGAAAGGGAATTATCTTGAGATTTAAAGGGCCTACATACATGAGTGTAGGTTTCAAAAGTCTTTAACTTTTGCTTTAATTTTTTTGTCAACATCAAAAAATTGGAGATCATTCATTATATTCTCTCAATTGGATCAACTTTTTTATCTTTATAAAGTTAGAAAAGACCAAGCAAAAGGTGTTTTGTTTTTTCTTTCACGTGATCATACTCATCAATTTCCTTGAAAAAGCATTAGTGTCCAAAACCTATGTTTAGGATAACCATCCTATAAGTGTTGATAGAAATAAATGAATAAGCAATTATGTAGTTTAACAGTATTTCCATATCTTGGGATAATAAGAATTTCACTTATAAGTCGAAGATGGAATAAATAAAAATAATAAATATAAAAGCAAAGATTTTCAATGTAATTCATTTCCTATAAAAATGACTATATACAATGAAATTCTGTATCTCTTTTGTTGCCATGTGATGGAAGGTTTAATTTTTTTGCTTATAAGACTATTTTTTTTAATTTTTATACTCCACATAAGGATACTGGTATCTTAAAACACTAATATCTATATAATAACATAAGAATTACTTTCATTTTTCTTGCCCATCCCCATTGACAACACATTTCTTTCATACCTCTAGAGTCTACAAAACTAACCTACATTTTTTCAGAAAAGCAGATCCTCTTAAGATTTCGAGGACCTACATAAAGTGCAAAAGAGAGCACTCAACAATTCAACAACCATCTTTCAAAGATTTCAAAATTCATTGTCTCATCACCTTACTTCATCATGGCACGCCGCGGATTAATCGCAAAAGCCGCGAGCTTTTATCGAATTCTTGTTGGGCAACACAAGGGGGAATAATTCAAGAGCCGTTTTCGCTTTTCCTGCTAATTCACCGATATGGACACGTCTCCTGTCATAGATAAGCTCACGTGCTCCAAGTCTGCAATATTAGTCCACACTTGAATAGAAAGCGAATCCTCTTTAAGACTTTAAGGGCCTACACCGGCGAGCACAGGCTTGAAAAGCCATCAGCCGATCTGATCTTTGTTTTGTGTTTTCAAAGCTCCACAAAAGACATAAAAAGGTTGTTTGTGCTTTTTCCACGTGACAAAGAGGCCCACAGTCTCCACTTTTCGAAGAAGCAGCCCTACACTACATTTTCGAGATAGGCATGAACAGATGCATGTTTCAAAGTTTTTGATCTTTTGCTTTAATTTATTCATTAAGGTTACTTCATTTTTCTATACTTGACCACATATGTTGTCCATTAACTCCATGATCACATCCAAAGGCCAACGTCTAATAATCATTTTGATGTTCCATCTACAATTGTAAATACCCTAAAGTCACTCTTTTTTTTTTTATATAGATAGAAGAAAAATTATGAAAAAATTAGATCAAGAAAGATCTAGTAAGGGAGAAAATGATGGTTAGTTCCAAATTAATGCACACAGATAAGTCAAAACAAAAGTTTGTTTCAGCTATACGCCTGCCCTTAGCCCCTGCACAGTAAGTCTCTGTCAATCGGGTACGCGGTTTGGTGAAATGTCTGTATCCATCCGTCGGAGTCCTGCAGCGTCCGCTGGTGGCCCACGCCTATTTTCCAACCCACTACCATCCACTCGTTTCTGTCATAGATATTTTCACGTCTTTTAGGTGTGGAAAATAAGCCCACATCATTCGTAAAAGGAAATCCTTCTAAGGTTTCAAGGGCCTACATTAATCAGCGCAGGTTTCAAAAGTCTCTAGTTTTCCTTGAATTTATTAATCAAGGTCCAGAATGGAAGAGCCTACGTAAGGTAGTATAGGTTTCAAAAGTCTTTAATTTTGCTTGGATTTATTCGTAAAGGTCTAAAAGTGAAGATCGTTCCTCACATTCTATCAATTTTCTGTGTTGTTAAAGCTACAGAAAATGAGAAAGAAAAATTTGGTCTGTCTTTCTTCCTTGTGACCAAGACTTAGAAACCCATAGTATCCCTATGTTAAGGATAAGCAGCCGACAAAGTTTGAAGAAAAGAATGTATAGCCAATTATGTAGTTTAACAATGCTGCCATGTTCCAACACCTAGTGGGATTAAAATATTCTAACTTAGTGCTTCTATTATTTTCAGCAGTGGAGAATGTTGCCACTTGGCGTTCAATTACACGAAGGTGAATATTAGTGGTTATTGAAAATAAATCTTTTTTTATTTTAAATTTTCTTAATGGTTGTTAAGGATGTGGGAAGTTATACCCTTGTAATTTGGAGTGAAGATAGTTGATATCGACAAAAGTGGGAGGAAAAGAGCAAAAGAAAAAACTCTTGGATTAGTGGCATTAGTAAACATAGTTTCATTAGACGGGTAGTTTGTCAAGATGACTCTTTATAATATAAGTAGTGGTATGATGACTTCCTTTAGGTAACTTATATTGTGATTTGTATTAATCTCAAGTTAAAAATAGGAGTCATTTTTTTTAATGTGCATGGATAAGAATGATGTCAAAAACTATCCTTGCTTAAAATGGAATTTGACATCATATCGGAGGATGAAAAAAAGAATTGCAATGGATGATCAAAGTAACTAAAGGAAAGGATTTGACTACAAAGCTTTTTAAGCTCTTTTTTCTAACTTGTATTTATTATATATAGGCATAACAAAATAAAAGATAATTTCATAACAAAATAATTGACATTCTAATTTTGTTGGCCAAAATAAGAAAAGTTATTTGAGAAAGAGCTTCTTTGTTTCAAAATATTAAATCCTTATAAGAAAATGTCATTTTAAGTAAGATTTGAAGGCTTCCAACCTTCATCCTTTTATAAGTTTCATAATTCATGTATTACTAGGATATGCCCATTTGCTTCTGTACAATTTATTTTATTAATGTAAACTTACATTTTTACCAAAGAAAATAAAAACAAAAGCTTTTTGATGTGTTGATGGTAATGATAAACATATCTTCAATCTAAAACAAAAATAATAGACAAAATGGGATTATTGCTTTCAATGCATAGTGATAGCTATCCATTTAAATATTGTAGTTAATGAAGTTAATTGATCATTACTACTGATTTTTATAAGGCAAATTAAGCTACTTTTTATTATTTATCAATGTCTTACAATTTAACAACGTCCATGATAGATATTGGAGAAAGAGCTAACTTGTTGCCATCATTTATTGATTCTTCTACAAATTAAAAGAAATTTAAAAAATTAAAGCCTTAAATAAAATGTAGACAAATATACAATTTAAAAGCGGGTGCTTTTGCATAGATGGCTCAATAAGATGGTCCTCCGACTTGTTTGAATTCTTGAGCAAGTAACACCAAACTTATGTTCTAAAATTTTTTTAAGCATTCTATTGGATGATATTATAAGACATCTAAACATAAAAAAAAAAAAAAAAAATTGATCCTGAGCAACCTTCAAATTATTAACAACCCCTAAAAGATTGATTAGTTGGATAAATACATGTTGCAATGCCAATATTCACTAACTAGTTGCTTGTATTAATTCATTCCACTATTAACATCTACTGATTGTTGCCATGATAGGATGTGAGGTTATGTGAAATGTCAATAGCAATCAGTAGAATAAGGTTGCAATTAATTTCATGGTATTAGATTAATGACATTGTTGAGTCGACTTCCTTAGGCTACTAAACTTTTATCATAGGTGAATATGATATGACCCAAGTATCTTGAGTTAAATGAAATGCATAACTTAGATGAGGATTTAAACTCACTAATTCATCATCTTTCTTATATATGTGGAAATAATAGTATTATGTGCAAATGAAAACCAAATTATGGATTTAAACCATCTATACGGATACATGTTAGAAAGAACCAAAGCCTGGTTTAATTGTATTGGAAGCCTCAAATAATTGTGGCTATGGTAGGTCCGAAGGTTAGGTGATATGTCGATAGCAGTCCGTAGAGTGCATGTGAAGGTGTCCCATGAAAAAAAAAATAAAAAAAATCAGGTACTAGTACAGGCTGCATGCATCACAATCGGCGATCCATGGTGCCCTCTGAGTAGCTGGTGGTCCTGAATCGGGATGGCTGAATGCACAACTGAAGGCGCATGTGAGGGATGGGACATTTGTGCGCGGGACCAGACGCTGATTTCTCTCTTCTTTCTCTCAAATAGCGTTTGGTCTTCATCTTCATCGGTTGTCGTAACTCGGCGAATGATTTGTGCTGCAAGAAAGTCACATTCCAAACGGGACCCAGTGCCGGTTGATGCCACAGGACTGCAATGTGGGACCTCCGTCTCCCTCTCCATCTCCGTCTGCTTCTCTTGTTGGCTGAACAAGGTCATCATCTTGAGCTTTCAATTCAGCCATTCGCTGGCAAAATAAACTCAAGCTTAAACTATAAGGAGTATTAAACTTTTAGTCCCCATCTTTTGGAAGAAGGGATTTTAATCTAGTGTTACTTTTGTTTTAATTCAAGGGCGTAAAGAGCAAGTATAGGTTTCCAAAACCTTTGTCTCTTGATTTAGTTTATGTCGTACAGTTAAAGCTTTGTTTTATGTTTATAAAACAATGATAAACATAAAGAAAAGGGTGGCCCTTCGCACGCCAGCCATCATATTAAATTGTTTTTGGTAACTCACACAAGCATGCATCCAGCATCAAATTTGAGTAAAATAGTTTGCTTCCTATTACCTTACTATTAAGCCAACACACCTTATAACTGAATTATATTAGTTCACTTTTTCAGTAAGTTCCTTTGCCTTTTCAAATGATTTGCTTTTTTTTTTTTTTTCCCCTTGTACATGAGGTCAAAGCTCCTTAAATTTACCAAAACCAATGATATCCCTATGCATAGGATATGCAGCCTACAGTTGCTTGAGGATAGCCAATTATGGGATTTAATTTTAACTTCTACCGATGGTATAGATAAGAAGTGAGAATAATCGTGATTATCCAAAAAAAAAAAAATCAAGGAATTGTGGAGATTAATTTTGTTTGCTTTTGGCTGAAATCTATGAGTTTATTCAAAGTCAAGGATATATATTGCCTGATAAATATCATTTCAAATGAATGACAAATATATTTTTCTTTCAATCCTAAATTAAAATAAGTATAAATTACTTTTTCAATCTGATTTTCTGACATTTTTCCTTAAAACTGAGGCGAAGCTTCATATCGAAAGTAAATAGATTATGTTCTATATATTCTAACAAATAGGTTGTGTGCCATTGCATAAAGGATCGTATTGTGGCTATTTGCTGTCAAACCAAACGTTTTTGTGTCACTTCATTAGACATGATCTCTACATTTCTTTTTTCATAATCCTCTGATATGGTAGTGTTTTAGTTTTGACAAGTCAAGTGCGCTATGAAGCATGCGTTTCGATCTATATATGTTCTCATAGTTTAATTGCAATTTTGCAGAATTACCAAGAATGATCTTTTTAAGTAGGATAGGAGGTCTTGAACAAAACCCAAGATACTTCAGTGTATTTTCTGTTAGTGGATGCTGGCACTCCTTATACTCTTTCTTTGAAGGATAAATAACAATGATCCTGATTTTTTTTTCTTCCACTTAAAAAGAGGAGATTAACCCAAGCCAAATTCCCCCAAAAACTCAGTTCAATAAAATGAAGTGGTTGAGACGTACTGAACTGACTGGTGATTAAAAAACCCATTAACTCAAGTCCATTAGGTAGCCTCTACGCAAATCTAATTGCACTAAAGGAGCGGAGGCCAGGCTGCAAAGTTTGTACAATCAAACGGCTGTGCTTCACAGTAGCACCGTACGCATGCTTGCACCTCTCTACTGGTCATCAGTAATTTTGTGGATCGACGTCACACAAAACCGCTAAATGGTTGGAAAGGTGTGGCTTGAGAGATTCTATTACCGTTTACGTTCCAAGAAAATGAAAATCATTTTGCCTTCCTTACCACCTAAAAACGATTTAGATTAATGCTCTCATGTATGCTTCAAAAGGGTGAAGCAATTTTTTCTAATACTACCAGCAAGTAGACATAGCGATAAGAACAAATAATATATCTACATGAGTAAAAAGTTACAATCCAATCAATATATTGTGAACAAAATTAATACAATAAGCAACTGTAAACCAGTACATGAAAAGACAGCTTTTTATTTTAACTTGATTTGCTAAATACTTCAGTTTGTGTATAAAAATTTTACATTCAATAGATCCCACGAATAGACATGAGTATCAGATGTTACTGATCATCTGGTCCTAATTTAGAAAAACCCTCTCAAAATGCAATAAGAATGTATAGTAAAATCACATTCTTTACACCAGTAAAATAATTTTTTTGAATAAATTTTTCCTTCACAAATAAGACAATAATTATCTTCTTGATCTTCAGTTATAAAGGTAATTGTCAACAGATGCAGATGATATTGGTACCTGACAATTGGCGGAAGAGTAACACAGCGTCCACATAATCCGAACTTACAATCAGTGCAGACGTAGCTTACTTGTGCAGCACAAACGTTGCATTTCTCTTCGACTCTTTCAGATCTTCTTACAAGGAAGAGGATATGCCGGTGAAGCACATGTTTGAGAGCTTCTGGAAGTAACCCGCATTGAACATCCACCTTGAAGAGATTACACTTGTCACATTTATACCCATAACACCCCCGATATCCGCGACACACATCACACGGCCCCACTGAAGTAGTGAGAGTGAGCGGATGTTCATGAAATAAACCCCGTCTAACACTTGTGGGTAATTTAACACATCTTACATGTAAAAAGAAATTACACTCTACACAACCATAATACGGAGCAAAGAATATAAAATGTAAACAGGCTTTACATTTTTTGTCATACCCAGGATCTTCATGGCCCAAAATTAAATCATGCTGTGGATGATCAAAATGTTTGAACTTCTCAGATTTATCAGTTCCATCCTGTGCTGCTTTTAACCAATCAACTAAATAAATAGTGTACTCCTCACAACTACTAGACATTGACTCGGTTATTGAGTCTTTGTCCTCATTTTTTCTCGCACAATTGAGATGAAGAATATAACCACACTTCACACAATAATAAGCTCCATATCTTGTGTTTACCTGTTTGCGACAGAGCCTGCAAAACACCCTGTGTTCTTTATTGATTAGACAAACAGAGTGGATAAAAAAGAGGAAAGAACCGTGTAACGTAGTTCTGATGGTGTGAGTGAAATCACAGCAACGTTTCTCCATCATGAGTCGGCAGATAAGACAGAAGTAGGCAGAACACTTGGCTTCCTCACCGCAGGCTTGGCAAGTAAACGGGTCTCGTATCGATACGGGCATGACTGCGTGTTCATGGCAATCATTACCGACAAAAGGCAAGCGTGGTAACCATTTGATGGGTGATAAACATTTAATGTGGAGATAAAAATCGCAACTACGACAACCATAAAGCAAGGATTTCTTGGTTTCGAGGCAAAAATTACAATTTGCCCTTGACGATTCCAGAGTTAGAACATGGTCTGCGTGTTGGAGGTGCAGCACCACGAGGGATAACCCGGTGCAAGATTTGTGCAAGAGAAAGGAGCATTCAGGCTTGGAGCATTTGTACGCCGGAAGAGATGCCGGCTCCTCGCATCCCCAGCAAACAACTTCCTCCTCGGCTTTATTCTCTACCTCTTCTACCAACATCAAGTGATGCCTCCAAGAGTAGTAATGCCTTCTCATCCTATGTTCCCAATCTCTTTTGGTTGGCCTGGGGCAAGATTTATGCTGGATAAAATGGCATTCCAAGCATTTGTAGACGGCGCCCACCGCTTGTTCCCAGCACAGCTCGCACTTAGCTTTGACCCTGAGATCTTTTGCAAGCTCTTCTACAAAGATCAAGTGATGCCATGGACTACAATCGTAGAACTTCATCTTTGGCTCCATCTCTTACACAAAAACAAACGACTCACTTTATTCAAACTGATAAAGAATTCGAACGCTAATAACTGTTTGGTCAGCAAACAAATTGGCTCACTACTTGCCCCTTTTTTATTGATAAGGATCAATCAAATTGACAGTTCCAAAAACTTGATAAGGATCCGAAAAGTCCGCTAGCTGTACTATAAAATAAAAAGTTAAAAAATTAATAATAATCACTTGGCTTGACGGGAAAAAAAAAAAACTCTCCAATCCTTTTGACCGGGTTCAACGGCATGTGATAATAAATGCACTAAATTAGTCAAACTTGGAAGACAAATGCAATAAGCTTAATAAAAACTGCTTACCCAGTGTATCGTGATTTGAAAAATTATAATAAATTATTACAAAATTTTTTAATTAGAAAGTCGAAATTTTTCTCATGATAATCCTTAAATCTAAAATCATGAAAATAAAGGCATGTATTATGGATTAATAACGCATTAAAGCGTACTTGATGAAACAAAACCAATTTTTGACTTCTGAGACTTTTTGGATACGTCAATTAAAGTTTCTGTTTCTTATGCGAACAATAATTCTTTTTTATTCAACCAAATGTATCACTTTGTATAATGATAATTAAAAAGACTAAACAAAAACAATGATAGGAAAATTAAACAGCTAATGACAATTCTAGAGAACAAACTCTCCTATTGAAAAGTCCAGGCGATAAACATGCCTTTTTATCGGTCATCTTCCTCTGCTTCTGTGCTACACCAGAACTTCTGCGAAGAATCTGTTGGCCTTTATAGATATTATACAATAATTAATATCTCAATCTTGTTAACTAAAATAAACAAAATTATTAGATAGAAGTTATCCTATAGATCTTGTATTCATGCCTATTCAAAATGCAAACCATAGTATTTATTCTTATGTAAATGGGAATGAAAAAAAAAATACTTTTTCTCGAAATATGGAGATATGGAAGTTTAACTCCAAAAGAAGCACTTCATGAAGCCTCACGGAATTTGATTAAGTTATTTATTCCTTTTTACATGCAAAAGAAGATAAATTACATTTAGAAAACAATCAACATAAGGTTACTTTACCTACTTGATGGAGAGCTTTTTTGTTTTAAAATATAAAAGTTTTTCAAGAAAATTTTAAATTGAATAAGATTTAGATCAACCTCCAATTTTTGTAATTTTTATAAGTCTTGTAATATTAGAGTATGTTCTTATGTTTCTATAAATAATTTTTATTAATACAAACTTACCATTTTTGGAAAAAAAGAAAAACATCATCAATGATTTAAGATTTCTTCTATTTTAAAATAAAATTGTATTTTATATTCTAAGTACTTTATTGAAGATTTTTTTTTACCTCTTAAGATATTTTCTATAAACTTTTCCAACACAATATTAGAATATAAATTTTAAGTACAATATCTCATTATTTATGAGTTGAGTTTTTTTTCCTTTTTTGACATAAAAGGCATTTAAAATAATATGAAAATATATCTTCTATGTTAATATTTAAGTATAGTATTTTATATAAGAATTTCTTTTTTTTAACGATCAATTTTAAGAAAAAAACTTTTGTAACATTTTAGAGACAACCGAATAGTTTCCTTAATTTTTTTAATTGTTTTTTTTATTTTTACTCTAGTTATTTTAATCAAATTAATATAAAAAAATTTTAAAAGTATTTTATTTACAATAAATCCTATAATTTTTGAAGGCTATCTAAGATATTACATTTAACTATTTTTTTTCCCCAAATATCACCTAAAGCATATAAATAACATTTGGAAGCAAAAATGAATTGCATTATAACCTTGTGACTGGTAAAGAAAACAAATTTCTACCATTGATTGTTTTACTTATTTTAAAGTGAAGGCAAATATAAACAGAATTTGAAAATTGCTATGAAATTGATCTTATAAAAAAAGAGAAATCTCACGTTCTTATAAACAAATTTCAAATAAGTTTTTTTTATAACTTTATTAAAATACAAGGTAAAGTTATATGTGAAAAATTGAACTTTCATACTTGCCTTTTTTATAATTCAAGATAGATATGATCCTTCTAGCATAAACATATGTTAATAATAATAGGCAAAAGTCAAAGAAGCAAACATCTAATGAAGAAATGCCATTTAAATTTCATGCAAGCGAATTTACTTTTTTTTTTTTTTCTTTTTGGCTACCTTTTATTATTCGAGCATTTTTGTGGTGACTTTGAATTTTTACTTTTTTGTTGTTTATTTTTTAATTATTTGCTTATGTGTTAAATTGGGTTAGCGTTTGATTGTCTAATAGAAATAGAAGGAATTTGTGACATACCTTTTATATCTTTGTATTGTCTTAATTTTATGAACAAATTTATTTTTTTCTCCCCCTCTTTACATATGTAAATTGCATGATCCCTTAATTTTTTAGAATAACACATACTTCCACAACATCCACTTGTGGTTGGGCTACAGTACTATGGATATTGAACCAACACACCAAGAATATATCATGAAATTTTTGTTACCAAATTGGTTTGAGGTTGCTATGTGCGGCCATGAAGAACGGTAACCACAACAACCAAGTCGGCACTAAGGAACAACCAAAAGAAAGAGAACACGTTGACATGGGTCATGTAAGACAAGTGGAGTAGTAAAGGCAGTAGATCACAATACCTATCATGTGGAGCAGAAAAGGGGGCAGAAATGCCTAAGCTAGTGGGTGCGACATCTGCCACCAATAACCTCTTAAAGGATCGAGCAACACTTTGCACCAAGGATAAAGGAAATTGGGGCAACGTGGTAGAATTAGCTACGCCTTGTGCTTCATAAATTGCTTAAAGAAAATAGATGCTCTACAAGTGCGGCACATGCTAGCTCTACACAAGTTTTGCTTATAGGGTAGAGTAGTTTCTCAATGGTAAGAATAACGAATAATAATGAAGAAAGGATAGTAGGTGACATTTTGCAGTGTAATAGCTCTAATAGCTAGAGCACGTCGGACTAGTCTATTAAGTCTGGGCAATGGGGGTTTTGCTTATAAAAAGGAGTGAGAAATGGGTTAAGTCAAAAAAAATCCTTTGTCTCATTGTACTTTTGTAATTTTATGTTAGTAAACCAGCCTTCCTTCTTATCTCACTTGTGTCTTTTCTAACCATTAAAATTAGGAAGAAACCACGTTTCAACCCATTCTTACTTAACAATCAGCCTTTGAATAGGTTGGTGACGCGGTCCATATCCGAAGGTCATAACAAAATGGTATTAGAGCCAAGTTTGGCCATGGCTAATTTGCTATATGAAAAAGTTTCAGCAGAAACTGATCGGCGGTTTCAAGACATGATGGATGTTATGCAAAGGATGATAACAGAGGTCCACAAGAAGATTGATGGTGGAAGAAAAGACAAGGAGGCCAGCTCTTCGCAGTCTGGTGAAGGAGAATGGCAGGATGAAAGCACCAAAATAGACTCTGGAGGCCTACGACCGAAGGTTAAGTTGGACTTCCCACGCTATAATGGCGAGGAATATCCTATTAGCTGGGTCTAAAAGGTTAATCAATTTTTTGGTTATAATGTTATCCTAGTAAAAGAAAAGGTGCTTTTGGCATCTTGGAATCTAGATGGCAATGCCTAATTATGGTTCCAGTTGCTTTAGGCTAACAAAATTGACACTAACCTCACTTGGGAGCAATTCATAGCAAAGCTATTTGACCGTTATGGTCCTAGCAAGTTTTGTGATTTCTTTAGTGATCTCATAAAACTTTAACAATTTAGGTCGATGGATGATTATTAGTTTAAGTTTACATAACTATCACTTAGAGTTGGTAATCTTTCTTAAGAACAACAAGTGGGTTGTTTCATCAGTGGTCTAAAGGACCATTTCCGAGTTGATGCACAAGCATACAAACCTTTAACTCTCTCTTACGCTATCAGGCTTGCTTGATTATATAAGTCACAATCATCTTTCTGACAACCTAGCGTTAACATTTATTGACAAAGCAGTAGCAGTTATAATGAGTAAAAAACCAGATATGCTCTTGGTTAAACAGCTCACTCTTACTGAGTTATCTAAGAGGCGGTCCCCCGGCCTTTGTTTTAACTACAATGAGAAGTTCTCAAAGGGGCACTGCTATAGGAAACTCTTCCTTTTAGAAGGGGTGTGGCCTGTAAGTGAAGAGAATGGTGACACTGAAGAGGACGAGGGGAACATGGTCGAAACACAAGGGGAGGCCTCTATCACAGGCACATAAATCATTCCCAAAATCTCCCTTCACTTCACGAATGGAGATATAGCCCCTCCCATCATGCGCATTCGTAGCAAGTTGGTAAGCCACAATACTTACAACTTTCTGAGTAGTGGTCTAACAAAGCGTGTGGGATTGCAGCCTAATGTTAAGGGTAGGTTTGAAGTCTTAGTGGCCAATGGGGACACCTTAATGAGTGAAGGAAAATGTGAAGGGGTACAACTCCACTTGCAAAAGGTCTTTATGAAACTTGACTTCCTTTACTCCCTCTTAAAGGTATCGATGTTGTTTGGGATTTTGACAGGCTTCACATGTCCTTTGTTATGGGTGGAAAAACAATCAAGTTGTAGGGTGACAAACATGGCAAGGATGAACTGATGGATGTAGACAATTTTACCAAGGAGCTAACAAAAGGCAAAGGTGGTCTTTTATTACACATTTTGGTTGTTAATGAAAAAAGGGATCCTGAAGATATGATGCACCAGCCAGCCCTAGCACACTCCATGGTGGCTTTGAATGGAATTCTAAAAAAATATGAACAAGTTTTTGACACGCCTAGTGGCCTACCATCAACAAAGGACTTCGATCACTCTATTCCTTTAAAGCCTGGCAATTTTTTTTGTGGTAGTCCATCCTTACCGATATCCACATTTTCAAAAAGACATCATCAAAAAGCTGGTGGTCAATTTTTTGACTAAAAGAGTAATACGTTTTAGCTAGAGTCCATTTTCTTTTCCAGTTCTACTTGTAAAAAGGACAATAGTTGGTGGCTATGTTATCGTGCCCTAAATCAAGTCACCAAAACAGACAAATCTCCTTTGCCCATTATCAATGAACTATTGGATGAGCTCAAAGGTACTAAGGTCTTCTCTAAAATGGATTTACGATATGGTTATCGCCAAATTCGCATAAGGCTAAAAGACATTGCTAAAATAGTGTTCTGCACACACCATGAGCATTTCAAATATCTCATAATGCCCTTTGGTTTATCAAATGCCTCATTAACCTTCCAAGCACTCATGAACACTATTTTTAGAGGCTAACTCCATAAGTATGTTCTTTTTTTTTTTTTTATGACATTCTCATTTATAGTAGTTTGTGGGATGAACATGTTAAACATTTGGAGATTGTCCTTAGCACTATTCAAGCACAGTAGTTGTTTGCAAAACAATCAAAGCATGAGTTCGGTCTCACTACTATACAATTTCTTAGGCATATAGTTAGTCCAAATGGATTGTCAATTGATCCTGAGAAGATTCAGGCAATGGTTAGAATGGCTATAACCGAAGACTATCAAAGCGTTAAGAGGGTTTCTTGGCTTTACAAATTATTACCGACGATTTATCCGGCATTATGGAACCATTGATGGCCTTCTTATGAATTTGCCGAAAAAGGGTCATTTTTCTTGGAACCAAAAGGCCTTTGAAGCTTTCTCAACTTTCAAAAATTCAATGATCAGTGCACCCATCTTGGCTTTTCCCGACTTTACCAAGCAATTTTATGTAAAATGTGATCCCTCTGGTGACAACATCAAGGTTTTTTTGACTTAAGATAGACACGCCATTTCTTTTTTCAACAAAGCCCTCCATGGATGCCACATTTTACTCTCCACTTACGAACGTGAGCTATTGGCATTTGTCTTGTCTATCCATCATTAGCATCACTATCTATTGGGATGCCCTTTTGTCATAAAGACTGACCACCATAACCTCAAATATCTCTGGGAGCAACGCATTTCAACAACTGCCCAGCAACGACGGTTGGTGAAATTACTTGGTATGACTTTCAAATTGAGTTCCAACCCGGTTTCCAGAATCGTGTGGCCAATGGGTTATCTAGAAGCCATGACAATACTAATGGGGTCTCTCTCTCCTCAAGACTTGGTCTCGAGTGTTTGGCCATCAGCCAACTCGTTCCTCTATGGTTAGAATCTATTAAACAAGAAAATGCCACCAACCTTTTACTTCAACGACTTGCTGCCCGTATCAAGTTTGGTGAAGCCGTGGGTCCCTGGATTCTCTATAATGGTGTGATATTTTTCAAAGGTTGCATTTTTCTTCCCCCTAATTCAAAACTTGTTCCTACCTTTATTGATGAGTTTCATAAAACTTGCCACGAAAGGGTTCTCAAGAAATTTCACTGCTTCTAAGTAGTTTTTTTTTTTGGCGCCATATGCATTTCCATTTTATAGGGCATACGAGACTGTCTCACATGTTAGAAAAACAAATGGGAGTATTCTTTTCCTACTAGGTTACTTTCTCCTTTGCCCATCCCTAAGGAAATTTGGGAAGAAATTTCACTTGACTTCGAGAACGGTTTTTTGCCTCCTAAGGGTAAAACTTCAATCTTAGTCGTTATCGATCGGTTTTCTAAATATGCCCACTTTTTTGCTCTTAGTCACCCTTGTATTGCCTACTCCATCGTTCAACTTTTCTTTGAACAAGTTTTTAAGTTACATGGCATGCCTAAGTCCATCATCTTAAATTGGGATCCTACATTCACTAACTCCTTCTGGCGTGAACTATTTCACTTACAAGGCACAACTTTCCACTTCACCTCCTCTTACCATCCTCAATTCGATGGCTAGACGGAAGTCACTAATCGCACCTTGGACATGTTCCTCCGGTGCTTTATATGTGACTGGCCTCATGAGTAGACCCGATGGCTTCCTTGGGTCGAATATACTTATAATTCTAGTCTCCACAACTCCACCAGCCATACCCACTCTAAGGTGGTCTACGGCTGCCCTCCTTTAAGTTTGCTCTCTTATGTCTAGGGTACTTCCAAACTTCAAGCCATTGACTGCAAGCTTAAAGACCGCACAACAGTTCTTCAAGAACTTAAGACTCGCCTTAAGGTTGCCCAACAACACATGAAAAAGTTCTATTATTGTGGCTAGATTGAAGTTCACTTCTAGGAAGGAGACTTGGTGTTCCTCAAGCTCCAACCATATCGTCAACTCTTAGTGGCCGCTTATCGCAACCTGAAACTTTCAGCTCACTTTTATAATCCCTTCCCGATTGAGAAGCGTGTGGGTGATGCGGCATATTGCCTCAAACTTCATTCTAATTCCCAAATCCGGTATCACACATACGTACGCACTGCCTTCTTGTGGTTGGGCTTTAGTGCTGTGGATATCATGAAATCCTTTGTCATCAAAAAGTTTTAGGTCACAATCGACAAAACTCAAATGATTTTGCCTACGACTGAAATTTTGTATCTCGAAGAGTGTCCAAATGTACATCATATCAGGCGACACGCCAATGACTTTTACAATCATCGATGCTTATCCTATCAGCCCGCTACAGTCCACACTATGCTTGAAGCCCTAAGAATTGTCCACATCTTTTGTAAAAGAGGATCCCCCCGAGATTTCAGGGGCCTCCACAAACTGGTTTCGACACTTCCATCGAATTCTTATGTGGTGTTTAATTACATTTGAGCGGTTGAAAACCACCCACGTTGTTATCCTAGAATGTTCGTCCTCTTGCGATTGACCGTAGTAGGCGCCTGATAAATCATTAGGAGTTCTTGATTTTAAAATATAACACTTCACCGTAAAGTCGTGTGAATGTTCAAACCGTGCATCAAGTAGACGTCGTTGAAATGTCGTTGCCAAATTGGTTTAGGTCCTAATCATGTCACCTTGTTGGGCAGCACACCGGTGACAAGGGCAAGTCTTCGCTTTTCCTGCCAACTCACTCCTATGGACACGTCCTGTTATATATATGGCCACGTCTTCCAAGTCTGCAGAATTAGTCCACACTTAAATTTGAAGGGAATCTTCTTCGAGATTTTAAGGGCCTACACAGACAAGGACAGGTTTTAAAAGTCATCACATTCTGCCGATCTGATCATTGTTTTCTGTTCATAAAGCTTCACAAAAGACAAAGAAAAAGGTTGCTTCTGCTTCTTCAACTCGACAGCCGAGGCCACGGTATCCACGTTTTGTATAAGCAGCCCCACAGTATAGTTTGAAGTCGAGATGGACATGGATGGATACCACTAATGAGGTTTGACAGTCCTGTGTTGAGCCAGGCCCAATTTTAAAAAGGTTAGAAGGAAAAAACTTTGGTCAAGTAAAACAAGTTTAGTTTCTTTTTTTCTTTTTAATTTTTTAAATGGTAGTTAATATGTTATAGATTATATCCTTAAGTTGCAGCATTGAGAAAAGTTAGAGGAGAAGAGTAAAAGAAGAGCTTTTGAAAGGATTGACTTTATAAATCTTGATGGCTATGATAAAACTATTTTTGAATTAATAAAAAATTTAATATAAAACTACACGGCAATTTCCTTTCGAGCTAATTGTGATAGCTATTCGTTGAGACAAGGATAATAGTCTCATTCAACATTTGTTTTTAAAAGAGAATATACTTCACTATGAAGAATATTTCTCAAAAAAAATTGGCTTTATCTAATTGCTGAACATGCTCTTAAACGGGACCCAACGCTTGTTCATCACACTGCAAGCAAAGAGCTTCATTTACAAGGATCGGGTGATGCCATGGACTACAATCATAGAGCTCCATCTCTTACTCACACAGTGAACAACCTGCTCAAAGGTGGCTACTTACCGTTTACTCTCAATTAAGGTGTCTACTAGTTTATCCTAATCGTTCTTAAAATCCCAAAAATTTGAGGTGCGTTTGAAGAATCGGCCAGGTGTACCGTCTGCTAGAAATAAAAAGTTAAAAGCCAACCACCAGAAGATTCGGCAAAACTGTACCATGCAGTAAATCCGTAATCAAAAGGTTAGACAAAAGTAGATGAAGAAAACAAATAATAAATACTAAAAGTTTGATATCTAAGTATGTCATTTTGGAACGTGTATTAAAAAAAAAAGTTTCCCTGTAATTGGTTGGGCAGCAAGATATTTTGGAATTAGCAAAACGTTGTTGCGAAAACTAATTTATATCAATTATATTCTGTTGTGGTATAAGAAGATCAAATTATAAATTCTCGATGAAACATACTTAAGGGAATAATTCAATGTAGTCTTCTTTCAACTAAATGCTTGAGTTTCATTGATGACATAAAGACTCAAGCATTAATTTTTAATATGAGAATCAAGAAAGTTACATTTGATGTTGAGAGTATCTTTTACTTGATAAACGATTTTATCACTAACATTTACAAGTTTCGTTTTGAAGCTTGTACAACAACCTAATTAATCTCTAGACACTGTGATTTAGTGATATAAATTATAAGCATTGTTTTGACACTTCAAATTACTGAATGGGTCGGGTATTTACTAAATGGTGCCCATGTTCTGGATGGGCATATTTTTTGGACTTGCCTTCCGTGAATTGCTCATGATCGTAAAGATGAACATGTACTGACTTCCCCCCTGCACTCACCCATTGTACTGTTAACCTTATCATCCTTATTACTTGTGGTTGTGATAAGGTCAGACGTTAGGTAATATGTTAAAGTCCTGAGGATGAAATCTATGCTACCAACCAAATTGTTTTAGGTCGTAATCTGTAAAATTCAAATGATTTTGCCTACACGTGAAATTTTGCAACCGTGTCCAAATTTAAGCATAGCAACTTGTAAAAGTCTTCTAAAGGAGCCTTATCATGTTACCTTGGACGGTAAGACACTAGTCAATAATTGGACAGCGATCTATTTTCATCCTGCCCGCCAGCCATTATAGATGCATTTTTGTCATGGTATTTTCACATCTTCGTAGTCTACAAAATTAGCTCACATCTTTTAGAAAAAAAGGATCTCCTTTAGATTTCAAGGGCCTACATAGACAACTAAATTTTCAAAAGTCTTAAGGTTTTGCTTTAATTTATTTGTCCAGGTAAAAGAATCCGATCAATCTTTGGTGTTTGTAAAGCTACAAAAAAGGACAAAGAAAAAGGTTGTTGGTGTTTCTTCCACATGATCATGGCTCACCAATTTCGTTGAAAAACCCATACTATCCCGATGTATAGTATAAGCAGCCTATAGTGTTTAAATTCCAGATAAAAACGAATGGATAACCGATCATGTAGCTAAACTTTGCTGCCATATCCCGACTCCTAATGATATCAAGATCTACTAACGCCCGGATTTGGGATTCAAATATTAGAATTGGAAGCCCTAAAAGTTTATGAACATCTAATTTACTGGGCGCTTGCGCTCGCTCGTTGCATTACCAGCCGTATCAATCAATTGTGGTTGTGGTTGGGTCCGGGGATTAGGTAAATGTCAATAGCTGTCAGCAAAGTGCTTGTCCAATAGTCCCATCGTGTCACTTTGGTGGGTATCACGCCATTGAATAATTCAAGGGCCACGAACACTTACCCTACCAAACCACTGCTGTCAACACGTTTCTCTCACCCCTATTTCCTCGTAACTTTCATCTTTTTTCTCATTTGATCTTATCTTGATTTTGATATATCTTTGAAACATGTCCGCCAGTTTCAATGGCCTGTAAAAAAATTTGATGGTTTGAAGGATTTTTACCCTAGCAAAAAATGAGATATGCAAATTAATTTTACTTATTATAGATTCAGAAAAGAAGCAAAATCTATAAAGAAAACGTGAGAAAAGGAAGGAATTGTTGAACCCTAGAGCTGGCAGATTCACAGGTCAGAGGTCTGTTGGCTTAGTGGTAAGCCAAGGGGACACGCCCAAATCATAATCTTCTTGGACACCATGGTTTTGTATTTATAGCAATCATCCAAAGGAGATATAATTATTTTTTAGGATCCCCAAAATCAGCAGCCAAAAGAGAAACAAATGATTTTTCCCCTATAACCAATATCAGATCACTCAAGTTTGAAGCCTCTTTAGCCTAACCTCGCCCTTCCCAAAAATGACGAGTTTTTGCACACAGTTTATAATTATAGAAAGTTATTTCTGTCATTAGTGGAAAAAGATGTTTTGTTCAATTATTTTTGGTACAGACACGATAAAAAACCTATAATTCATTTACAAAAATTTTATGACTTAATTATTTTAAATTATTTAAGAAATGATTGCCATTTTTTCAGTTATTCTAAGGCTAAGAATACTAGAAGAATTGGATAATCCTTCTACCGCAGATCCGCAAGCTTTGATCAAAATGCACGACCAACTGGGACGGTCAAAAAAGAAAAAAAAAGAGCAAAATAAATAGACGAGGGTTGAGCTGGTCCTAAAGCTTTGGAGTTCCATTCGACTTTGATAGCTTTAAGTGGCTAGCTAACTACTAGTTAAAATCTCTTTGACTCCCTACGTAAAAATTCAAGCAAGCGTACCAGAGATGAAAGATTCCAAGCAATGTCTACACGTTAAACAACCAAGAATAAAGACGAAACATCTAAAATCAAAATTAGTTTTAAGCGACTTCCATATTCCAAGAAACTACTAAACAATGATTTGGTGGGTGAATATATGCCACAACACCAATATTCACTAACTGCTTGTTTGCACTCACTCATTGCACAGTTAGTCTTAAATAACTACGAAGGAGTCCCATGAAAATCAGTCAATAGTACAAGCTTCTATGAGGTTCAAGTCATACATCACAATTGCCAATCCATGGCCCTCACAGAGTAGGGGTGTCGTCAAGTGCAAGTGGTCTTGAATTGCGTGCAATAGCTGAATGGACTCCTCCTATCATCTCGGATGGCAACATACCAGTGAATAATTCAAGAACCATTGTTATCATTATGTTCCTTTCACACCTATTTCTACATCTTCCATAGCCACAAAATTAGCCAAGCTTCAGATAAGCGTACCTTAAGCACTTGTAGCATACCTTTTTCTTTCATCTTATCTTATCTTATCTTATCTTCTTTATTTGCCTCCTCAAAATTTTCAATGTTTCAAATGAGCAATATATTATTCTTTTGTACGTTTGACTTTGATCTTGTTTTCTAAAAAATTCTGCCTTTAGGCACTTGTTGATGAGCCTTACGATCAGCCTTTAGTAACTTTGGTCTTGTTGATCAAATTTGGGCCACAGTATTGCCAATAGTCTTTGTTCCTAGTTTCATATTGGAACTTCATAAAATTTGAACAAATTTTCTAATATTCGTTGTTATGGGCCTAAACCCATAGGCCTGGGCTAAGGTAGGGAGTCCTTTTGGAAACCTTCGAATTTAAAATGATTGTAATAATGTCATAAAAAATAACAAGAACTCACAGTAACTTAAGTAGGAAAGTAGTGTGGGCCTGGTCATATGCGCAAGTTATACTCATTGGATAAGTCCAAGCAACTTCAATTGTTGGATCTATGATAGACCTCGGAAGAATGCTGCCTTCGTTGAGCTTTCTGGACACATAAGCATGGCTCACAGGAAGGCAAAAACGACCCCAAACATCCAAATGGACTGCTTTAAAACGTAGGCTCCAGCCTTAGCATTTCTCAACCCAAGCCAAGATTTGTAAGTTGCAAGCCCCGATATCTAGGCACGTAATTTCCAAGAGAGAGAGAGAGAGAGAGAGAGAGAGAGAGAGAAAAAGAGAGAAAAAGGATATCTAGGAAAGAAACATTCCTCGTAAAACTAAGGCCTCTTTCGGCCTATCTTGAAACATGTCCACCAGTTTCGATACCGAGAACAAAAGCCTGGTACATGCACAAATACTTAGACCTCACAAACTAATTTCACATACAACATGCTGACCATGTTGAAATCCACCCCAGCCCACATTGCCAAGTCAGCCACTGAAACCACCTCAGCGTCATCCTCTCAGCCGTTCCACCCTTAACCCGTGATTACTGATGCTGATTCCATCTGCGTTTAGAAACAAAATTCAATTGTAAATTATTCATTCTAAGTGTATATAAACACACAAACTCTTAAGTAAAATCAATACACATTTTTTTAACTCTTTTTTTCCCTGTCCTTCCATCTTTCTTTTCTCTGTTCTTCCTTCTTTCTAGCTCTGTTCGCGTGTCTTCTGGGTTCTTTGGTCTTGTTCTTTCTCCATCGTTTTTCCTTTAAGATACTTCAGTTCAAACTCAATAGATACAGGGCAAAACTAATATATGCACTAACAAATCCTTGCACTTACATTCAAGGTTGAACATTAGCATTTGTGAATCTATATTTAGTTCCGATATGATATCAAAAAGTTGAATTCTCTTTTTTGAAACCATCCGTTAAGAAAGCTTATTATTACAACTGTGGTTTTTTAAATTAACTTTATATACACCAAATAAATTTTCTTCTTACAATTTAGGTGCTGGGAAGAGCTAAGGGATGATAACTTTTTCGAAATTGAATAGAAACTTGGAGCTATGTCTTACTTTTTCTTATTTGAAGGTGTCATTTATTTGCTATGAACATATTTTTTTAAGATCCATTTTGATTAAGATGAAAACAAAAAGGATAGTATTACGTACATATATGGGAAGTTTTGTAGTAAACCTTTTAATTGACCAAAGTAAACCAAAGTACATAAATTGTGAGGGCTTATGTGTAGAAATGATAAGTATGGGTTAGGTTGTCTATACAGCGGGTAGTGTAGAAAAGAAGTTTGAAAGGACAACTGCAATGTTAATAGAAGAAGGAGAGTAAAGAGATGAGTCATTTTATAAAATTAAAATTTGTAGGAGATTTTGTTTTCCTTAAATGAAACATTAAGATGTCATGTTTCTTTTGAATGAAATATTCATGTTTTCTTTATCTGCTTAATCTCTTGAGTTTGAGAATAACTTTATCATTCAGAAACTAATTAGGAGCTTAGTTAAGATCATAATAGAGAATCTAATGTTTTACAAGGGATGGATGGCAAGGTGGTTCCACCATCCATGACCAAGTTTGACGGCATTCTACCTAGAGTTGCAATGCAAAAACTCCCCTATGAGGTTCATCTTATTTACATATACTTTTGTGATGAATGACATAAACAAATATTAACAATAGTTTTTAATATGCCTTTGACACTTTTTGTCATGTATTAGACGAATGAAAATTTTAGTGTTAAATTTTTATACCAAATTGTTTCAAATTTCCAATATGTTTTATTCCTAAAACAAGCACATTGGAGTTAATAGATGCCATGGTATTCCTAAATGGTGAAAGTAGGCATCATTGCTAAAAAATAGTGATAATTGTAGAAATGCTATCAAGAATGTTTAGAACGCAATGGAGCAAAATTTATCTAATACCATGAGAAGGAGGCATAAGAATAAATGTAAACACTATATGTAAAAGCAAAGAGTCTCAATAGAACATTATAACGCAAGAAAGGTTTTGTCACTCACCATCACAAATGACAATGTATGAACCTTTTGGCCGATAGGCATTGGTAATGCACAATAAATCTGAACCAAGTACATTCGAAGGTCATGTTCTCTATGTCATCACACTAAGAGTGCCTCATCACTAGCGAAGAATTTACCACAAAGATTGGGTGGAGAGGAGTCTTTAGTCACTTAAAAAAAGGAAGAAGGATACCGATAATATCAATCCAAAAAAAACAAAGGACATCTGTGAATTTATCTATCAAAGTTCTTCCAACTTCTTTATAATGAAATTAGAATATGCAGTAAAGTTGCATTGTATATAGTAATAAAAACAATATTTTGGAACTATTTCTTTCTTACAAATTAGGTGATAATATTTTAAAAACCATCAACACAAACATGCAATTCCGCTTGAGAGTATAAGAAGGAAGAAAGTGTCTATGGAGTTCATGTTTACAAGTTTCTGGAATTAGACCACCAAATGTCTAAATGGAAAGGCGAATACTTGTTACAAATGTAGGAAAAGCCATGGTGACACGCCTAGAACTACAACCAGAGATTAATCCATCCGTTGATTGCTCCCTTTAAAAGGAACCCACTCGTGGATGGTTTATCTAAAAAGAAGGTGAGGGGATGTTTGTGAATTAGCCTTTGTCCCACATCGATTATGTGTATAAAACGAAAAAAATTGCATGTCCACTGAAATGTTAAATCTCCCAAGGGCCAATTCCCAAGTCGTTTGAGACATTTATCATCTCCACCAAATAAACAAAACGACTTGTAGATTCATCGAGATCAAAGGACTGCGATTCCCAAAAAAGTGGGCACATCAAGGAAGTGGCATCAAGGGTTCAAATTCATAGATGATAGGAAGAAAGCTTTGTGAAGCCGTTGGGCTGGTGTTTACTTGCCGTTTCTTCCAGCAATGGTTTTGGTCTTTTGATGTGAATATATCAGTTCTTTGAAATTTTCCATTGGAGATTGTGTTCAATGAGTGTTGCCGAAGCAAAGAATTGAAGAGCTAAATGTTATTTGATGCACTTTGACTTATCTGAATCCAGATGTCTCTGATTTTTTCTGAAGCTACACAAAACAACAAGAAAGAGTTGGCTATTCTCTCCTTTTCCGGCAACCATCACATCTATTGGAGGATGATGGTTCTCGGAGAGCAAGGAGGTCATTTGGGAGCATGGGATGTTGTACTGCTAGAGATAGTTGGGCACATGATTTATGAAGTAGAAAAGGGCATTTGGGAATGGAGCATTTATACATAGGAACAGATGATTCTCCGCATCCCCTGCAAGCAAGTTCCTTCTCGTCGTTATCTTTTCATCTCTTCTATAGAGATCAAGTGATGCCTGTCCTCCAAAGAATGCCTAGACTCCCACTTTCTTGCGTTTGTTGGCCCGGGGCATGATTGATGCTGGATGAAATCGCAGTCCAAGCATTTGTAGACAGGACCCAACACCTGTTCATGACAAACCAGGCAAACAGATTTGTTGCTAAGATCAACTGCCAGTTCTTCTACAAAGATCAAGTGATGCCATGGACTGCAATCTTCAAACTTCATACACGTCTCCATCTCTAGTGCACACAAGCAAACGATTCACGCAAAGATGGTTAGTATTCAGACTTGTAAAGCATTTGAATATGGCTAGTAACTGGCCGGTCTTCAAATCTAGTGGCTCACAGTTTATGCTTGTTAGTCTTTGATGCTCAAAAGCTTTGAGATGTTTTAAGGACTCAACCGGCTTACCATGCACTAGAAATAATAAATTAAATACTAACAGCTAAAAATCCAACTCTCAAGTACTTTTGACCAAGTTCCGTGACGTAGGATTACAAATGGACTACATTTCTAAAAAAAAATTCATTGATTGCAAATGCAAATACGCTTTTCCTTTCTAGTATAACCATTATTTTTTAAGTTATGAACGAAAATAAGTCATTAAGTAGTAGATTAATCATGCATCAAAACTTGTTATGCGATAAACTCAATTTTTTGACTTTTCAGATTCTTGGAGCACAAACTAGAATTTTTTATTTTTTATTTTTTGGTTTGTCATGTTGGATAAATAACTTATAACAACCATTTTTTTACAAAAAAAAATTAATTTGATGAGTTATCTTTTTATTTGTTGATATAATCGTTTTGTGTATTATTTTCCTTATCTTTTGAGTATTTGACTAAAGTCAAAAATTTTTGAACTACAAAATAATTTAAAGGATCATTATTGTGTATAACTTACATCAAAACTATAAGCCCTTAGTCAAAAATAATTTTGATGTTTTGATTCATAAATATACATGAATTAGAGATACAATGAAGAAATTCTAACCAATGGAAAAAAAAAAAAAACTTGCATAAAATAGTACAAATTACATGGTACAAATGTTTCTCATTTATTTATTATATTGTTATTACTGAAACTTTAAACATCATTATTATTCGTACTACAAATTTAATATTTACCAAGTTGGTTTAGTGTGTAATCTAACAGAAGGGACACCTAGCGTTTGAACTTCTAGTGCAATTTTTTAAACTTTTATCTTTTATTTTATTTTATATGTCTCTATAAAACCAGGAAAAAAAAAAAAGAAAAATGTTGTCCTTGGCATTTGGACCATCTTTATTACTTTATTTTTTAAACAGAGTACTTTATTCTTGTGAATATATTCCTTTATCTTTATTCCACCTGACTTGTGCTTTCATTTACGTGTCAAGATCAAAAAGCCAAAGATTATTCCATCTTATTCTCGAGGTCGAATCGATTTGCTGGTCTAATAAAACAACGAAATATCATAAAGAAAAGGTTGCCTTTGGCATTTGTGCTGTCATTACTTTACTTTTCGAACAAATTACTTCTGCGGATATTGTTTATCTTTTCTTCTACTTAAGTTAATTGTGATGATTGTTCCATCGGTTCTGGTTTTGGAACCATTTTTTTTTTTTGTAATAAAAAACAGAAAGGAAAAGGTTATCTTCGACTTGTGGGTGGCCATATTACTTCTCTTTTTGTATAGATTAGTTTGTTTCCACTTTCTTGCGTCTGGTGGCTGAAGGCATGATTTATGCCAAGCGGATCAATTGCTTCTATTTCTGAAGCTACACAAAACAACAAGAAAGAGTTGGCTATTCTCTCCTTTTTTTTCCTTTTTTGGTTCCCTCACATGATCACATATGTTGTTCGTAAGCCTACTAGCTCATCAATTTCACTGCCAAATCCATAATATCTCTTTATTAGGATAAGCAGCCTACATGTCATTCTCTATTATTTTAGCACAATTTTTGGGTGCCTAAGGAGTAGAGTGGATATTCTGTGTATCACCTAAGGTTTTTTTTTTTTTTTCCTCTTTCATTGAAATAACAGATTTCCAAGAGATGAATTAAATGCATACAAATAAATATTCAAATAGAAACTATGAATAGGTTACTTGAATTTAGGATGATTTGGCATTAGAGACTTATAGGAAGTGACCAATTAAGATTATATTTTTATTAAATGCCTTTAGTACAATTGGAAAAGTCAAAGTGTACTACATTTTTTTCTTGGAGTATGCATTTGGATCTATGCATATTCCTACAATTCATTTGTATTTTTAAAAGATTGCAGAAAATAATCTTTTTAAATAAGATTGGAGATTTGGATCAAAATTTAAGACACTTCAATGTATTTTCTACTGGTGAACATTGATGTTTTTTATTGTTTTAAGCACTAGTTGCCTTAATTACTTTGCTTGTGGTTTGTAGTGACCAAAGTTATTGATGTGATGTATTTGTTTTGGCTTATACTCTTCCTTTGGAAGATAAATAAAGCATGATTATATCTAAAAACTCTATTAACCTAAGTCAAATTCTCCCAAATATTGAATTCAATATATAACTTTTTATTGCTCAAAGAATCAATATCAATTTAACTATGTTCCCCAAGAAACTCTATAATGGGTATTGGGTCCAGTCATTATAATGCTGTCATCACCTTGCAATCTAGTGGTTAAAAAGGCCATTAACTCTAGTCCATTAAGAAGCTTTTAAGCAATTCTGACTAAAATAAAGTGTGGAGGCTAGGGTGTAAAGTATATGTACAATCAAACGACTGTGCTACAGGATAGCATCGTACGTATGCTGCACCTCTCTGACTTGCCATCAGTAGTTTTGGAGATCGACGTCACATAAACCCAATGGGATGACTGGAAAACTAGGTAACTCTCTGGCTCTGAGTGACTCTATTATCTCCATTGTGCTCCCATGAACCAAAATTTTCCAATATCACTGGCAAGTGGACATAACAATAAGCACCAATAATATATATATGTGAAGTAAAAAGTTACAATCTAAATACATTGTGAACAAATACGATATACAATGAGATAATTGCAAAATAAAATAAGGAAGTACATCTTTTTTCTTTTAACTTGATTTACTAAACATTTTAGTTTGACATCTTTTGTGTTCTAAAAATTTATGTATAGGAGTCTTTGTCAGCTGCTGCAAAGGAGAAGGGCGTGTTTGGTTGGCCTTTGTTAGTGAAAGAAGAAGAAACCGGTGGTTTAGGTCACCGGAAATCGAATTCCGACAGATGAAGAGAAAGGTAACAAACCCTAAATCTATGTGGTTTCAATTGATGAATTCTCCGTTCAATTTCATTATAGAAAATAGTTACAATTATATATCCTTTACAAGATTTACTCAATAAAATCTATACAAAGCAAATCGAATCTATTTGGGAAGGAAATCTCTGAGTGGCGCTGGAGGAGATTTCGGATGAACGCGACGAACGCAGTCGCGGGTCGAGAGTGGGCGTGAACCGGGTCGCCCAGTCGTGTTGGGTGGCCCAGTTTTCTCTAGGGTTAGGGCTGATGTGGCCTACCGTCTAACGTGGCGTTAGGTGCTGACGTGTTCTTTAACATCCCCCCGCAAGGTAAAGGGGCAGATTGCACCGATAGCTTGGAGCATAAAAGACGAAACCGAGTAGAAGAAAGGCCTTTGGTAAAAATGTCAACAGGTTAGTCCACGGAGGAAATGAACTGGAGATGAAGTTGGCCACGAGCTAGACGTTCTCGAACAAAATGAAAGTCAATCTCAATATGTTTGGTATGAGCATGAAACACGGGATTGGCAGTCAGGTAGAGAGCCGAGAGATTGTCACACCACAGAGTCGGCGGATGAGGGGACAAGGCACGAAGATCCCGAAAAAGATACTCAAGCCACATAAGTTCAGTAGTGGTGTCGGCAAGAGACTTGTACTCGGCCTTGGTGTTGGAGCGAGCAACAGTGTATTGTTTGCGGGAACTCCAAGAGATGAGGTTGCGGCCTAAGATGATACAGAAGCTGCCAACAGAACGACGATCATCACGGTCACTCGCCCATTCGACATTCGAAAATGCATGTAGAGAGGTGGATGGATTGCGAGTGAGGTGAAGGCCAAGGCAAGGAGTGTCTGCCAAATAGCAAAGAATGCGTTTAACCGCTTACTAGTGATTTATGGAAGGACGGTGAAGAAACTGACAGGCAGTGTTGACAACATAGGCTATGTCCAGGCGAGTGAGTGTAAGATCCTGAAGGGCGCCCACAATGTTGCGATAGAGAGCAGGGTCCACCAAGGGTTCGCCATGCCAGATAGAGAGGGGCTTATCTGTGGTGCATGGTGTAGACACCGCTTTGGCATTAGTCATCTTGGCACGAGCAAGGATGTCATGAGTAAACTTCGCTTGATGAAGAAGAAGGCCATCAGGAGTGGGTTGCACCTCAACACCAAGGAAGTAGTGAATGGGGCTAAGATCCTTGAGAGCAAATTCCCGCTGGAGAATTTGTAACAGAGCAGCAAGGGGGGCCTAGGAAGACCCGGTGAGAATAATATCATTAACATAGACAAGAAGAATGATGTTGTATCGGGGGGTGTGCCGAGTGAATAGAGAGGTGTCGGCAACTGAAATGAGAAATCCAATGGAGATGAGGAAAGAGCTCAATCGTTGGTACTAGGTGCGAGGGGCCTGCTTAAGGCCATAGAGGAAGCGGTAGAGGCGACAAACATGTTGAGGGCGAGTCGGATTGACAAAGCCTTGAGGTTGTTCCATATAAACTTCTTCACCAAGATGACCATGGAGGAAGACATTGGAGACATCTAACTGACGAATGGGCCAGCCACGGGAATAGGCAAGAGAAATGACAGTGTGGACGGTGACTGGCTTGGCAACGGGACTGAAAATCTCCATAAAGTCGATGCCTTCCTGCTGATGAAAACCCTTGGCAACCAGACGAGCCTTATAGCGTTCAAGAGAGCCATTAGAGCAAAGCTTGACCTTGTAGATCCATTTGCAACCAATGGGCCGAACTCCAGGGGGAGGAGGAACTAGAACCCAAGTGCCATTGCGGATAAGAGCAGTATACTCTACGGCCATGGCCTCACGCCAACACGGTGCACGAATAGCATGAGTGAAGCATGTGGGTTCGGGGTAGGGGTGGGTAGTGGTAGTGAGGGCATATGTTTGTTGGCGAGTAAGGGTGCGACAGGCAATGGTGCCATCCTGAAGGCGGGTTACAGGTCGAGAGGGTGGGGCGGGGGGTGCTAGCGGGGAGGGAGAGGGGGAGTTGGAAGGCTCGAGAGTATCCGAAGTGGGAGGAGAAGGAGAAGATGTAGTAGGGGGAATAGACACCGGGACAGGGACAAGTACGGGGGGTGGGGGGTCGGGAGGTGATGGCTCTTACTAAGAGCTCATGCAGTACAAGGAGGGAACTGGGAGGAATTGTATTTTATTGATGATGATTTCAAAAATAGGAGAAGAACTGCCGAAGATGGATGACCAAGACGACGGTGCCATAAACTAAGGGAGCTGGTGCTGGAGACAGCAAAAGCACGGGGTGAGGAGGAGGCGCCAGTAGGGGCCACATGATAGAGACCATGATCAAGTGGTCCGTGGAGGAGGACCTATCTAGAATGGGAAGAGAGAGCCCAAAAATGAGTCGATGAAAATAGGAAATAGCAATGATTGTCAAAGGAAAATTTAGAGACCGAAATAAGATTTTTAGTGATGGATGGAACTACAAGGACATTGGACAAGGTGAAAGAGGAGGTGTGGAGCGTACCTGTGTGGTTGATGGGGAGAGACATGCCATCACCCACGGTGAGTTGTTAGGAGCCGGTGTAGGGGGTCACATGTGAAAGACCCGAGGTGGAGTCAGTCACATGATGAGAAGCGCCCGAATCAGGCAGCCAAGAGGCAGTGTCGAGAGCCGAGGGTGGGGTGTGAGGAGGGCCATAGGGAGAAAGAGGGGGGGGGAAGGGAATTATAAGGAGCTGAGGGAAAAGATTGGGTGGGGGAAGGTGCATGGGAGCTATAGTAGGCATGCGGAGGTGGGAAGGATTCGGTGTGGGGAGGTGCATGGTAGCTATAGTGGGCATGCGGGGGAGGGAATGATTTAGTAAGGGGAGGTACATGGTAGTTATAGTGGGCATGCAGGGGAGGTGGAGATTCTGTATGGTAAGGGGTAGGGTAGTTATAGTGGACCGGCAGAGGAGAAGAGGATCCCGTGGGGTACGACGCAGGATAGGAGAGGTGTGCCTGCGGGTGAGAAGTCGGGCCGTGGGTCAAACTGTGGGTCGGGCCGTGAGTGGGCGGGTTGAAAGTCGGGTTGAACCGCTCATGGCAGTTCAACATGTGGTGCCTGGCCCGACGACAAAGCCCATAGAAGGGCCCTAGTCATCGTTTACCGCATGGGTTGGAGCGGTTGGGCTAGGGCTAGGCTGTAAGGGTAGGTAGGAGCCCATCACGAGCGGGCTGTGGAGAGGGGTGAGAGGCCGCGTGAGTGGGCTGTGAGGTGGAGTGGGGTCAGGGGAGAAGCAGGTCGGGGGTCGGGTGGCCCTGGAATGCATCGGGGTAGGACGCGAACGCGGCCGAGGTGACGGCAGAGAGCGCTCGAGTGTTCAGGTGGCCCTCCTGAGCCAAAATTTGCCCGTGCAAAGCCTCACAGCTGAGCGGGGCGGTTAGGTTCTGGACCGACACCGATGTGGCCAGCGTGTCGTAGTCCTCCCCGAGGCCACGAAAAAGCTGGCCGGCGTACTCGTCATCATCAATTTTGACTCCAATGGCGGTGAGTTGGTCGAGCAGCCCTTTCACCTCATGAAGGAACTCGGTCACGGACCGAGAGCCTTTGGTGATGGTGTGTAGCTAAAGACAGAGGGAGGAGGCGCGGGCGGAGGATTGCGCGGCATACGATTTCTTGAGGAAATCCCACGCTGCGGCGGAGAAGCGGTGGTCGGACAGTTGGGTAACCACCAAATTGGTGGAGTTGGCGAGGATCTAGCTGAGGGCAGTCTGGTCTCGAGTGAGCCACAAGGAGTAATCAGGATTGGGGATGGAGGAACCGGTGGAATTGAGGACAATGGAGGGAAGAGCAGGTTCGAATCCATTGAAAACGGAAAGGAGGCGGTTGGAAAGCATGAACGGGAGGAGACAAGTGCGCCAAATGATGAAGTGTGAGCCGTCAAAGCGTTCTTGGAAGGACGGAGATGGGGCGGCGGGTGCGGTGGAGGAAGGCAGCGCCACCGGCATGGTAGGTTACGAGAGGGGATTGAAGGGTTTGGAAGTAGCGGAAGCGGAATGGGATGACATGGTGGAGGAGAGGAGAGGATCAGGGCGTGAGCCTGAGGCTCTGATACCATGAAAGAAGAAGAAACCGGCGGTTTAGGTCACCGGAAATTGAATTCCAGCAGATGAAGAGAAAGGTAACAAACCCTAAATCTATGTGGTTTCAATTGATGAATTCTCCGTTCAATTTCATTACAGAAAATAGTTACAATTATATATCCTTTACAAGATTTACTCAATAAAATCTATACAAAGCAAATCGAATCTATTTAGGAAGGAAATCTCGGAGCGGCGCTGGAGGAGATTTCGGGCGAACGCGACGAATGCAGTCGCGGGTCGAGAGCAGGCGCGAACTGGGTCGCCCAGTCGTGTCGAGTGGCCCGGTTCTCTCTAGGGTTAGGGCTGACGTGGCCTACCGTTTGACATGGCGTTAGGTGCTGACGTGGCTATGACACGTGGAGCTGACGTGGTCTTTAACAGTTAGGAACACATTATCGAAGGGCAATTGAACCGCTGTAAATAACTGAATACTACCACGGTGGGGAAACAGACTAAGTAAATACAGGAAGGTTCACAATATTTCCAACACGAGGAGCATAGGAAAGAGAAACCACCAATAATCCACCCATATAATTTGAGTAAACTCGAGGAATCCTATCTGACGAGGGATTCTTGCTTTTGGGTACACGTCAAAGAGGCTCGGATTTCATGCGAGGTGCTGCGTAAAAGAGAGTCAAGTTATAAGGAAAAACATAGAAAGAGTCTCGCTAACTTTGAAGCCTATGTATTTGAAATCCTCAAGAACTTTGAAGTATCCCTTGAGATTTTCTAGAATGAAAAATATTAGGGTGCAATTGGTCTCGAAATCATGAAGTTGTATTAATTTGCGAAGCATTATTTTTAATGATTTACTGCGGCTACGTTGATTTGCCTACAAGGGATGCAATTGGCAATTGATTTCTCCATATTTTTATTATAAACCACAAAAAAAAAAATCCATTTGTGATATTTTAGGAGCTCTTCTATATGATAAAGAATTTCTTTTTTTCTTCTGAAATTAGATTGAAAGATGAAATGAATTTTTTGACATAATATTAAAGCTCATAATTTGCATAAATAAGATCTTGTTGTAACTTATAATTCAAGTATAAGATTCTATGGAGGTATTACTCATAATGTTAAAAGGATACCAAATTGCCTGACATTGTTTTTAAAAATGATGAAATCTATTTTATATGAATCAACTCTTCCCTTTCTTACGAGCTAATATACTTATAATTTAGACCTTATCTAAGAATAACACTACCTTTTTGAGTAATTCAAGATCGTCATAATCTTTTCTGTCACCTTCTTATATCAAAAAGGTTTTAATTCGTAAAACATGCCTTCTTAAGCCCTTCATCTAGAATGTGTGGATTGATTGTTTAGGGTCGGACAACGCCGGCAACAACTCCAAGCTGGACTTTCATGGTCTAACGGTCCTTAATGTCGGCTGCCCCTTAACTTCTACTTCCTGGGCAATATCTTTTATCCCATTTGAGGTTGAAACTTCTCGCATCAAAGTGCTTAAATATTACTTGTAAGACCATCTTTCGATCTTTACTTCCCCGGTGGGTGACGCCGAAGTAGCTTATCTTTGTCGTAGGATCTTGTCAGACTAATATATATGTAACAATACAAGAACTTGTCATTGAATCGTTAAGCCAGAAAGAAAGGTAGCTGTTGGAACTTCGTGGCATAACTTTCAGCTTCTATTTTGTCTTAATTTTTGTGAACGAATAACTTCTTTTTTCTTTTTCACTAGATGCCAACATGCCATATTTTTCTTTTTCATAAACGCCATTTTCTCTCAATTTATCGTAATGACACATTGTTCCCTGCCACCCCTTACTTTTTGGGCTACAGGTTCGGCATCATCAAGATTCAATGGTGATACGATAGGTGTTAGTTCCATCCAATTTCGACATCATGGGTTCTATGAAGATCTTAGAGGTATAATGGACCTGCGATGATCATCTTGCAGATCCAATGGGCTTGTTGATTTCCTGACTTACTGGACCATTTTTTGGTGGGTGTGTTCAATGAGATGGTGAAGATTTAATGTTATGATTGGTGGTTGAGATATGGGACAAGCCCATGAACTCTAGGCTGTTGGTTTTACGTTTTTGTGAACCAACAGGGTGTTACGACAAGTCCATTCGTGTGAACAGTTGCAATGAAAAGGCAGCCTCAACGTGGAAAATTTTTTAAATTTACGTCGTAGTTGTTTTTACGATTGTCATTGAACTGTTTTTTATTGGGTTCGTCAAAGTAACAGTAAGTAAAATTGTTAATTTGCTAGTAACTCAACAAAATTATTAATGATCCAAAGCCTTTTTTGTCTAAGGGGGCACTAATTTTGATAGCATTTACAACCTTAGTTTTGATTTCTTTTTTTGTATAGTAACTTTTTCTTAAATTTCGTGATTTTATTTGTTGTGCGTATGGGCATTGCTTTCAAATGAGATCTAGACTGTTTTGTTACCCAGGAAGTGGATTTAATTAGCTCTTTTTCCGATATTATGGTATCACGTCAGTTTTGTTTCTTTGGAAAAACAAATTTCCTGGAAAATGAATTAAAGGCATCGAAATAAGTTATCAAATGGAAAATGTGGGTAAACCTGAGGTGAAGCACGAGATTGGAAGTAAATAGATTATGTCCACTGGTGGTTAAGAAGCTCATAAGAAGCTTGTAAGCAAGTCTGACTGCACCAGTAGAAGCAGGGTGTATATACCATCAAATGGCTCCCATTAGATCTTATCACGGCTGTGTTATACAGGAACACCAGACGCGTGCGTGTAACTCTCTAAAGTGTCATTAATGGTCTTGGAGATCGACGTCACGCTAGCATGACTGGAAAGCTCCAGCCAATATTTTATTTTCCAATTAAAAACAACTTGGATTAATGCTAGGGTGAAGCAAAATAGTTTTAATATCATTAGAAAGTAGATACTAAGATAAGCACAAATAATACAAATGGAAGTAAAATGTTATAATCTCAATCAATGTATCACGAATTAATATTATATACAATGACAACTGCAAACCACAAGAAGAAGTGACGTATTTTTCTTTTAACTTAATTTCCTAAACATTTGAGCTAGACACCGTGTGATGTAAATTGTTACAATATGAAAAGACGATTAAATATATTAAAAAGTGTTACAATATGAAAAGATGCATCCTTGTCCTCTTTGTATCTCACGCACCAGAAGTGAAAAACATAAGCACATTTCTCGCAATAATAACCTCCATATTGTGTATCCACTGGCCTTTGACCGCCTCTACATAAAACCTTATCTTAATTCTTGATTTGACAGACGGAATGGGTGGAAGTGAGACAATTCTCATGGACTGTAGTTTTGAAGGTGTATGAAAATTCAAGACAGCTTTTCTCCATTCTGAGTGGGCAGTTTTTACAGCGGTAGGCAATATCTTTGACTTCCTCCCACAGACGTTGCAATTGAACCCGTTCTGCCACAGTGAGGGGAAAAATACGTGTTTCTGGCACCTAGGAATAATTCGCCAACTTTCATAACATTTGGCGTGGAGGTTAAAATTGTAGGGTTTACAACTGTAAAACAAGGATGCATCATCTCTTTTGAGGCAAGCTTTACATGCTTCATAAGGCACAGTGAGGCCCTCAGTGAGAGTCAGAGCATGGTCCGGGTGCAGTGGGTGCTGCACCGTAAGAGATGTTCATTTGTACGTGGGACCAGACGCTGGTTTCCCGCATCCACAGCAATGCCTCTCTGCTTCCTCCTCACTTCTATTCTCGTCACTATTCTCCGCCACTTCTTCCTTTGTGATTTATTTGTAACTGGGACGTGATGATATAATAAAAATAATAAGTAATTCATATTGATAATATCTTCATGGTTTAGAGGCAATGTTTTTGCAGATGGCTAAGATAGGAGGCAAATCATGAACGCCAATGCAATGAAAATGCAAATTGATGTAACAGTAAATACCTAGTTGATAAATGAACAGCTTCTTTTTGTTATGATTATTCGATAAATCAATTTTTTTATTGTTATTTTGTTTTATAATTGTAAATAAAGCCCAAAGAAGGCCCATATGGGCCCATAAATCTGGATCAGACGCTCAGAAACACTGGGCCCCACCCAGAATTTTTGACCCATTACCTCCATCTTCATCATTTTCTTCCTCCTTGTTTGTCCGTGCGTCAAATAAGATCATGTTGGGTAAAATCAATTCAACTTTTGTTCGACAATGGCATTAAATCCAAGGAGCGACAGTGACACGTCCTAGGCATGCACACCACATACTGTAACGTGGCGTGGGTGGGGAAAGAGTCTTGATGTCAGAAAGTGGGTTTTGGCGTAACGTAAGTTAAGAGGCATTAAAAGGGGGAGGCTTAAAGCATGGGTCTGACCCGACCATACCAGGCGTGCTTTACCTCCATCTCTCCCAAGTCACCTCCATCGGATCACCTTGTTGGGTAGTTAGCATCAGCTGGGTTATAAGTAAGCCAGTCGGGGAAGTTTGGGTAGGCTTTTGAACAATCCTTGTAATGTTTCTTGTACGTTTTGTATGAATAAACTCTTTCCTAAACTCCTGCTGTCTCTCTCTTATACACTTAGCCGTATTTTCTCTTTCTTCCAACACTTTCCAGCAACGTTGTTCTCTCTCTTGCAAACATTGCGATTGGCAAGAAACGTCGTCATATGCCATGGTTGGATGATGATTTCCCCGAATTAAAACCGGCCACTAGATCCTCTAAGTTCGCACATAACAATAAGGTATCAAAGCCAGTGATGAAGCCGGTTAAGGATGAAGGTTCTCATGGTGGAGGGGAACAAGTACATATTCAAAGGTTAGTTGAAATGATGGAGGCCATGCAGCAGCAGTTCGCCGATGTCCATCTCCAAATGGAGTCCCTCCGTGCTGATATCCATCAGGGAAAAGGAGAGTCCTCCTTTAATAGGAAGCAGAAAGACAAAAACCCCATATTTCCGTCGGGGTCGGGAGGCAACCAACCAAAAGGAGTGAAGTTTGAATTCCCACGCTTTGGAGGGGAAGACCCATCCGACTGGGTTGGCCGAGCTGAGCAATTCTTTGCATTTCACCAAACACCTGAAGAAGAATGGGCAAATATTGCGGGATGGAACCTTGAAGGCGATGCTCACCTTTGGTTCCAATTCCTAAAGAAGCAGACACCAAACGGCGTACTCCAGTGGGAGGAATTGGTGAGCGGACTTAATGAAAAATACGGACCCTCAAGCTTCAAGGACTTTTATGGAGAGCTGACAAAGCTGCAGCAAACCGGGTTGGTGGACGAGTACCAAGCAGAGCACACTCGCCTTGCCATGAAGGCAGGTCCCCTTACCATAAGTCAACAGGTTGGGGGCTTTGTAAGCGGCCTTAAAGAACACATCAGAATCGAAGTACAAGCCAAAAAGCCATTATCTGTTTCAGAAGCACTGGGTCTCGCCAAGCTATATGAAACCAAAAGCCTTGTGAAACTTCCAAAGGGGTCTCAGCCAAAGAAAACTTGGGACAAGCCAATAGCGTCCTCCAACAAGTCAGCAACCCCGATTAAGAAATTATCACCAGCGGAGCTCATGGATCGGCGCACCAAAGGCCTATGCTTCAACTGCAACGAGAAGTACTCCTTGGGCCACCGATGTAAAAGATTATTCTTTATCCAGGGGCCAAGTACAGTCGATAGTGACACTGACGAGGATGAGCTGGTAGTAGAGCCACCGAAGAAATTGCCTGAAATATCCTACAACGCCATCTCTGGTGAAGATAGCCCCCAAACCTTGAGGGTGCAGGGGAGGTTAATGGATTTTGGCCAAAGTGTGAGTGTCTTAATCGACTCAGGAAGCTCACATAACTTCTTGAGTCAGACTCTGGCAAAACGAATCGGGTTGTTTCCAAATAGAGGTAAAAGGTTTGAAGTTATGGTGGCCAACGGAGCAAAAATTGCAAGTGAAGGCTTCTGTCAAGGGGTCTGCCTCTTAATACAAGGAGCTTTACAGAAGGTAGATTTTTATCTCTTACCCCTCTATGGTTCAGATGCGGTTCTTGGAATACAATGGTTGCGTACCTTGGGCCCCATATCTATGGATTTCTCCAAACTCTACATGAAGTTCTCTGATGGGAGTCGGCAAATAGAGCTACACGGAATCTCATCCCCAGAAAATGAAATATTAGGGGACCGTAAAATGAAGAAGGAAATGAGAAGAGAGAAGCAAGCCATTCTTCTCCACATTCAAATGACCAAGCTGGAAGAAGACGAAGGCGACATGAAAGTTGGGTCAAGTGTTTCACTTGGCGCCACGGAAATGGTGAATCTGCCAATCAGTAACAGAGTTGAAGTTGAGAAGTGGCAGGATGCTATTTCAACCTTGTTGGAAGAGTTTGCGGACGTGTTCACAAAACCCAGTGGCCTTCTGCCCAACCGGAGTTGTGACCATGCCATTCCTCTTGTACCTGGAGCTAAACCAGTCTCCCTTAAGGCCTTCCGATATCCTTTCTTCCAAAAAACAAAAATTGAGCATCTAGTAAAGGAGCTGATGCAAAATGGGGTTGTTCGACCCAGCGTGAGTCCCTTTGCTTCTCCGATGGTGTTGGTTCGTAAAGGTGACGGCTCTTGGAGACTCTGTGTTGACTACAGAGAGCTCAGCAAGATGACCATTAAAGACCGGTTCCCGATCCCTACGGTTGACGAGCTTTTAGACGAGCTGAAAGGTGCACAAGTGTTCACAAAGCTAGACCTCAGAGCTGGTTATCACCAGATTCGGGTAAAGGCAGAGGACGTGGAGAAAACTGCTTTCCACACGCCCCATGGCCATTATGAATATTTGGTGATGCCGTTCGGCCTCACTAATGCTCCCTCAACTTTTCAGAACCTCATGAATGATATCTTCAAAGACCACCTCCGAAAATCTATACTCGTCTTCTTTGACGATATCTTGATCTTCAGCTCAAGTTGGTCCCTGCATCTGGAACACGTAAGGAACACCCTCTCTATACTTAGACTACACAATTTATTTGCTAAAAGAGAAAAGTGCAGTTTTGGTCAAAACAGGGTCCACTTCCTCGGCCATGTGATAGATGAACAAGGATTGTCGGTAGATCAGAGCAAAATTGAAGCCATGACGTGCTGGCCGCGACCAAGCTCGGTAAAGAGCTTAAGGGGGTTTCTGGGTCTTACCGGTTTTTACCGGCGGTTTGTAAAAGACTATGGAAAAATTTCCCAACCCTTGACGGAACTTCTAAAAAAGGGAAAGTTCCGATGGGGAAACGAAGCGGAGCAGGCCTTCATTTGTCTCAAAACAGCCATGACAAAGGCTCCAGTACTTACACCTCCAGATTTCAACAAAGACTTCACGGTAGAATGTGACGCGTCTGGCAGTGGGGTGGGTGCAGTATTATCTCAAGATAGACGGCCCATTGCATTCTTCAGTCGAGCTTTGCATGGTAAGAACCTTGCCTTGTCCACTTACGAACGTGAGTTACTGGCACTAGTAATGGCAGTGCAAGCTTGGAGGCACTACCTCTTGGGAAGAAGGTTCACTGTCAAGTCAGACCAACAAAGTCTTCGGTACCTGTGGAGCCAAAAATTAACTAGTCCAGCCCAACAACGTTGGCTAGTGAAGCTCATGGGATTCGACTTCACTGTCGAATACCAACCTGGAGCCAAGAATTATGTTGCGGATGCTTTGTCAAGGCAAGGGGAAATCGGTGAGACAACTAGGGAACCCGGTGGGCAAGTACTAGCTCTCTCTGCTCCCCTTCCTCTCTGGTTGGAGGCCATCAAATCAGAATATGAGGCCAACCCCATGCTACAAGATCTAATCTCCAGAGTAGTCCGTGGAGAAGTCAAGGGTCCTTGGGCTTACCGAAATGGAGTCTTGTATTTTAAACAAAAGATCTTCCTTTGGGAGAACTCAACCCTTATCCCCGTAATTCTCAGGGAAATCCACGGCAGTTGCCATGAAGGCTTTCATAAGACCCTTCAGAGAGTCCGTTCAGTTTTCTATTGGAAGCATATGCGGCAAGATGTGTTGGATCAAGTGAACGGGTGTTTAGTTTGTCAACAAAACAAATGGCAGAACCAATTCCCCTCCGGTCTCCTTGAGCCTTTACCCATCCCAGAAAACGTGTGGGAAGAAATTGGGATGGACTTTATTGATGGGTTGCCCCCTTCACAGGGAAAAACTTCAATCCTAGTGGTGGTGGATAGGTTCTTGAAGTTTGCTCGATTCCTCCCCATCAGCCACCCATACTCTGCTGAGAGTGTTGCCGGACTATTTTTTGAGCAAGTGTTTAGGCTCTTCGGGATGCCTAAAAGCATAACGTGTGATCGGGGGTCAACATTCACAAGCCATTTTTGGACAGAACTATTTCGGCTCCAGGGAACAAGCTTTCGGTTCTCTTCTGCTTATCATCCACAAACAGACGGCCAAACCGAAGTCACCAATCGGACGTTAGAACTTTATCTGCGTTGCTTCGCAAGTGACCGGCCGAAAGAATGGTGTCGTTGGATCCCATAGGCAGAATATTGCCACAACACGAGCTTCCATAGCTCGTTAAAAAAATCACCTTACGAGGTAGTCTTTGGTCGACCACCTCCAACTCTTTTGAGTTATGTTCAGGGAGCCGCGAAGGAAAAAGCTGTGGATAAGGAATTGCAAAGTCGGGAACATGCGATTCGGGAGCTTCGTGATCAACTCAAACTTTCACAAAATAAAATGAAGTTTTTTGCTGACAAAAAGAGGACAGAAGCAACGTTCGAAGTAGGGGAGAAGGTCTTCCTTAGGCTACAGCCTTACAGGCAGACATCCGTTGCGCATCGGAAAAGTTTGAAGTTATCGCCCCGCTTCTTTGGACCATTTGAGATCATTCAAAAGGTCGGGCCAGTGGCCTATAGACTCCAACTTCCTCCAGATTCCCGCCTGCATCCTGTATTCCATGTCTCTCAACTGAAGAAATTCCTGAGTCCAATGTGTCGCGTTTTTTCCAACCTTCCGACGACTCTTGATGAAGAAGGACGCCTCACTGCTGAGCCAGAGGATGTTTTGGAAACTAGGAACCAAAGGTACCGTCGGGAGCTTTTAATGAGGTGGCAAGGTCTGGATGTCAAGGATGCCACGTGGGAATATGAAGCTAGCATAAAAAGCCGCTTTCCCTCTTTCAACCTTGAGGACAAGGTTTCACCCATGGGGGAGGCATTGACACGTCCTAGGCATGCACACCACATACTGTAACGTGGCGTGGGTGGGGAAAGAGTCTTGATGTCAGAAAGTGGGTTTTGGCGTAACGTAAGTTAAGAGGCATTAAAAGGGGGAGGCTTAAAGCATGGGTCTGACCCGACCATACCAGGCGTGCTTTACCTCCATCTCTCCCAAGTCACCTCCATCAGATCACCTTGCTGGGTAGTTAGCATCAGCTGGGTTATAAGTGAGCCAGTCGGGGAAGTTTGGGTAGGCTTTTGAACAATCCTTGTAATATTTCTTGTACGTTTTGTATGAATAAACTCTTTCCTAAACTCCTGCTGTCTCTCTCTTATACACTTAGCCGTATTTTCTCTTTCTTCCAACACTTTCCAGCAACGTTGTTCTCTCTCTTGCAAACATTGCGATTGGCAAGAAACGTCGTCATATGCCATGGTTGGATGATGATTTCCCCGAATTGAAACCGGCCACTAGATCCTCTAAGTTCGCACATAACAGACAGCTATCTACATTGTCTCTTCTGAAGTGCTTATATGCAGGTAACTTTGAAGAGATGCTGCCGGGAAACTCTTTATCGCCTTCGGAACAATCACGTTAGTTGCAGGAACAAGGAAGCATTTTCAACCTTTTATTCATCATCTTCTCTTAGTGAACACGATATTTGAGTGGCAATGTTCCTCTTTGTTTTCACTATGATATCCAACTCCAATATTGTAAGCATTCTTTTTGAAAGATCCAACGATCAAGCAAATTCGTTATATACCAATTAAAAAGGAAAAAAATCTTAAAATAATCTTAAATGATTTTTTTTTTTAAAACTTTGTATACGATTTATTAATTTGCCAAATTGAATAAATAACTGAGAAGTAGTTACTTTCTTTTTAGTATGATTGTTTGATGAATTAACTTTCGGTTGAGTGCAGGTAAAGACCAATGCTAGAACAGGGCATTTCTAAGGGTGCAAATTGGCTTTCGCAACCATCTTTAAGTCGACCAACGAGTTTCAAAAAAAATGATTTTTGGACTTTAATTATTGCTAATAGAAAGCAATCACAAAGTTCTTAGTGCTAACAACAATAGGAAAAGAAAAAAATATTCTTGAAATTTATACAAATTAATCTCTTGTTTTGCAGCAACCACACAGTAGCAATCACGTTTGTGGGTAGGTTGGTGCATCTTTGATGCAGGAACTTACTTAGAAGATCGTTGTTGTGATGCTTCCCATGCTCAGGCTCCTCATCACAATGTATTGTGATTTTGATATGTTAATACATACAATTAATTGGCTTTGTTGCTAAAAGATAGACCAATAAATATATGCACAAAGGAAAAGCCATGGCATCAGATGGAAGAGTTTCGTTTATCCATCGAAGGTCCAATAAGTATCGATGAAATCTAGTTGATGATCTTTTTGACAGAGCTTTCACAGCGCTGGAAATCCTCTTCATGCGAATCCTTAACTAATTTGAATTTTCCCAGCTTTTCATTTTCTCCTTTGAAATTGCCCCCAATCTCAATCAGTCATTTTTTAAGTGCAACCATGGTCTCAATGTTTTCCTCCCTCAGCATTTTAAATCTATGCCCTGCCGTCACTGTGATGCCTACCGTGATACTTCAAGCGGAAGTTTTCCCAGTGCACACACAAAAGACAGGAATTAATAGTAGAAATCATGTCCGCTTGGTCGGCATCACACCAGTAGTGAATTCTTAAAGATCCACTGACATTTGTCCTGCTAATCACCACATTTCTCGCTATTTCAAAGTCTGAAGCTTTCAAAATTACATTGTTGCAGATATTATTCAGATATAATTTTGACCATGCCCGGAGTAAGGCTTATTTATATAATATTTATGTTTGTCAAGCTGACACTGGAGAATGAAACATAATCTATCTTTCATTTGCCAAGTAAAAATAACTAAAGAGTAACATGCCATTGATGTTACAAAAGGCTGAAGCAAAAATTTCTAGTACCACTAGCAAGTAGACTCATCAATAGACGCAATAATATATATATGCTAAAAAAAAAAATTGAAATCCTAATTAATGTACTGTGAACAAAAATTACATAATGAGATTACTAATAAGCAAACATTTTAGTTTGACATTGCCTATGAATAACAAACTTACATCGACTACATTCAACAGCTTGTAGCCCCCATTCATCTCGTCTACTATTTTTTTCAAAGGGTTCATCACATGCATCACATGGAGGGGAGTCTTCAGTCCTTTGCACAAAAGTGAGAGGATGGTTATGGGCTTCTGTTCGGTGAAATTCTACATGCAAGTGTACATGTCGAACAAGTAATATAATGATGAGTACAGATATCGTCCCACGAAGATTGATGTTTACTAAACTAATTAATTACTAACGGTGAATAGATTCTAAAGTTTATCTAGCAACTCAAAATGATAAAATGTGAATTTAAAAACTAAATTTAATCTAAAATTGATAAACGAAATGTGCTAGAGCTTCCGATTTCACCTAATTACTCAGTACAAATGCTGATCATTTATGCTTGCAAGATTTATTCTATTCATGTGATGGCGGAATTTCCTAATTTATTCACTACCCTATGTCTAGGTGTAGCGAACCTACTTAACTCATTAATCCACTGTATCTCTACATCTGAATTAAATGAACTAAGTGCATTAAAATATGTGAATATTCCAGTTTGCACCTAAAGCCACACAAATCATATGGTATATTTCTATCCATATTAATCTATGGTTGCATATTACATGAAGCAACTACATGTCATCTCCTGTCGGTCTCAAACATGTAAATCATATCATTTAAGTGGTAGCTAATCACCTAAAAGCATTAAACTCCGTAATATGCAACGTCACATTCATAAAATATCTCACAAAACACAAACAATCACATCATTCATACATCATAATCAAGTTTCATCATAGCTCTAACACAATAAATTAAAATATCATATTTACACAACAGAAATCAGTGCAAGAAATTAAACAACACATTCTGTAAATTAAAAACTTTAAGCTGTCACCAAAAATGTCTTCAAATCACAAAAAGGCTGCATAAATCTGCACATAAGGGGGAGAAGGAGTTTCTGTCTAAAAAAGGGAACGAAAAGGGGCTGAAACGCGCTTTCACGCGCCGCCGCCACGCGCCGGTCAGTCGCCGGTCACGCGCCGCCGTGAGCTGCCACGCGCCGCCGCCACTCTTCACGGAAACTACTGGGAAACGTAGATCAAGGCCCCTGGGGTTCCGATCTGCAAAGAAATTACTCAGATCTGCTGTAGAAACGTGTAAATCTGATGGAAAAAGCTTCGATGGCGTTCGCCGTTCTTCGCCGGAAAACCGCCGGAAATCGCACGCAACTGCTGCAGAGCTGTCAGAAATTGCACAAGGAAGGCAGATTCGGTCTCCCCTAGTCGGAAAACACACAAAATAAGGTTCAAAAACGGAAAAGATATCTGGATAATATGAAACTCCCTCGCCGGAAAACAACGTGCGTACGGTCGGCGTTCGCACTTCCGTCCGACGTCACAGAATCCCGCGCTGTCGCACGTGGATTCTGATTTTCCGGCGAGGGAGAAGCCACTGATGCTTCGGCTTTCTCTCTTCTAGCTCTCGGTCCTTCTCTCTCAGTGTCTTCGGTCCTCTCTCTCCGTTTTTCTTCTCCTCCCTCAGCGATAATGTTCTCTCCCGATAAAAGCCCCTCTTGCACCAACGCGTTTCTCCTTGGTCCCACACGTTTTTCCACTCATGCGACCACTTGGCTTTCTTTGTTTGACTTCACCTCCTGCGTTGCCAACCAAGATAATTTACCTTGATTCTTCTCTCTCCTCTTTCTTCTACATAATGCCTCACAAGTCTTGCCAAATGGGTCCCATGTGTCTCCTTCTTTGTCTTTTCTTTTGTTTTGTTAATTCACCCATTTACCCGTTGTTCCTTTCTCTTTCTTCACGTGGGTCTCTATTTTGATTTTCCTCCTCCTCACATGCTTCATAAATAAATGATGAACATTGATGGCCTTCTTTTGCATGATTTATTACTTCTTTTTCTCATTTTTCTTCTATTTTGGGTTTACTGCATGAAATAACAAAATATAATTAAATATAATTAAATACAAATATAATTTAATAAAAACTATATTAAAAATTACATAAAATAAGTAAAATAACTCTATATAAAATAGAGTTATCAGCTTCACTTACATAATGTCCAGATTTGAAGTTGGTTTTGAGAATGCATTCTGAATGCACAGTAAAGTCACATTGTTCGCACCAATAATAACAAATGTTTGAATCTCTTTCTTCTTCACAAATGAAATAATAATATTTTTCAGAATTGTCACATGCATTAGTGAGAGTCAAGAGATGTTGATGATATCGGTATCTAGCAACATGTGGTAAATTAGCACATTCAATGCCTAAATTAGCCTTACACCCATCCGTGCATACGTATTCTGTGGTTGAAACACCGCAACCAATACAAGGCTCTTTAGCTCTTTCATCTTTTCCAAGGAGGAAAAGCTTGTGCAAGTGAAGTGGATGTTCAATGGCTTCTGGGATCAATCCACATTGAACGTCCAATTGAAAGGGATCGCACTCATCACATTTATAGGTGTAGCCATCACGACAAACCCCACACATTTCACACAAAATGAACATTTCCCGGGATGGTGCTTGTGAAATGAGGTTGAGTGGATGTTTATGTAGCAACCCACGTTTAATGGTAGTGGGTAGTTGAGCGCACCTTGAATGCAAGAAAAAGTGACAATGCACACAACCATAATACGGAATGGAGAGTATAGATTGCATACATGCCTCGCATTGTTTGTCATACCCGGGATCTTCACGAGTGAGGATAAGCTCATGTTGTGGATGATTAAAATGTTGAATTTTTTCAGGTCCAATAGCTCTTTCAGCCTTTTCTTCCTTTAACCCCTCGACTAAATAAATAGCATACTCATGGCAATTACCTGGTACCGACTCAATTGTTGCATCTTTATCCTCGTATTTTCTCGCACACTTGAGGTGCAGAATGTAACCACATTTGACACAATAATAAGCTCCATACCTTGTATTCACCTGTTTGCGACAGAGCCTACAGAATACCTTGTCATGTATATTGATTAGTCTAATAGTATCAGTGAAAGTGAGATGATGACCATGTAACGTAGATCGTATTTTTTCTGAGAAGTCAGAACAGTCTTTCTCCATTGTGCGGTGGCAGATATTACACATGTAAGGAAAACCCATGGTTTCCTCACCGCAGGCTTCGCATAAGAACCGGTCTGGCATCCCCTGGAGGAAGACTCTGTGTTCGTGGAAGCGGGGAGAAGAAATTTCGAAAAGTGGTAAACATTTGTTGTGTAGATAAACCTTGCAACTTTCACAACCGTAAGACAAGGATTTCTTGGCTTTGATGCAAGCATTACATCGTTCCTTTTCTTCTTGGAGAGTAAGCACGTGGTCTGAGTGTAGAGGGTGCAGTACCGCGAGGGACAACTCGGTGCAAGATTTGTGGAGGAGAAAGGTGCATCCAGGTAAGGCGCATTTGTACGCCGGAAGAGATACTGGTTCCTCGCAAGCCCAACAAACAACTTTCCCTTTGGCTCTATTATCCACCTCTTCTACCAAGATCAATTCGTGCCTCCGCGAACGATGAATATATTCTACCCTCTGTTTCCAATCTCTTTTGGTTGGGCAAGATTTATGTATGATGAAGCCGCATCCTAATTCCAAACATTTGTAGACGGGACCCACCACTTGTTCCTTGCATAGAGAGCACTTATCTTTGCATGCAAGCTCTTCTACAAAGATCAAGTGATGCCATGGACTGCGATCTCTTGGCTCTGGCTGCGGCTTCAGCTCTAGCTCTATCTCTGGGGCGGAGCATTTGGGGTGGAGGTAAACGTTGCAACGTCGACAACCGTAATACAAGCATTCGATGAGTTTGTTGCAAGCATTACACCTTTTATCTTTTCCACGGCTACCCCTCCAAAGTTCTATTGCTTGAAGAGTAAGCATGTGGTCTGAGTGCTAGGGGTGTAGTACTGCATGGGATAACTCGGCACAAGATTTGTGCAGGAGAAAGGGGCATCCAGGGATGGAGCACTTGTACGCCGGAAGAGATGGTGGTTCCTGGCATACCCAGCAAACAACTTCCTCTTCGGCTCTATTCTCCACCTTTTCTACCAACATCAAGTGATACCTCAACCCATAGGAATAAGAATGGAATTTCATCCTCTTTTCCCAAAATCTTTGCGTTGGGTTGGGGCAAGATTTATGTTGGATAAAATCGCATTCCAAGCACTTGTAGACGGGACCCACCGCTTGTTCCCGGCACAGCTTGCACTGCGCTTCATCCCGGACATCATCTGCAAGCTCTTCTACAAATATCAAGTGATGCCATGGACTGAGATCTCCGATCTTGATTTCTGGCTTCATTTATCTTTCACACACAATCAAAGGACTCACACAAAGATGGAATATGAAAGATGATTAGTATTCCAACTAGTGAAGAATTCGAACGGGCGAATAGCTGCTTCGTCCTCAAACAAGATGGCTGGCTTTCTACCTAATAAGGATCCGAAAAATCGGCCAGCTGTAACGTAAATTGAAAAAAAAAAATTAAAACTAACAAGTTGAAAGGGCCGGAGCCCAAATCCTTTTCTCACAGTCAAAAGGTATTAAATTATTCAAACTTTATAGATAAATGCAATAGACTTAATAAAATTAGCTAATCAAATATCTCGATTTTGAAAAATCATAATAAATTACTGTAAAGAGTTTTAATTATAACCTCTATTTTTTCTCTAATTATAACTTTCAGATCTAAAATCGTGAAAATAGATGAGTACATTATGAATTAATAATGCATTAGAACATGTAATATAAATTGTTACAATACGAAAAAATGATTAAATATATTAAAAATAAATAATTAAATTCTGCTGTCTATTGATTCTTTTGGTGATTTTAAACCACTTTGTTACTAACAATGTTTGCCAAAAAATTTACGAAATTTTTTAAAGTTTATATATTTTAAAACAACTTGGCAGAACTTGAATCTTGCAGTATTGTAATATTGAAAATTATTTGTCTTTGTGAATACCCTAGTCTGGCCTCAAAAACCGATCAGTTTGTAGTACTTTTGCAAAGAATCTGCCGGCTTTTTAAGATCAACGACGCCTTTAAAACTGATCAACGTGCCCTTATATTTCCTTCATCCCCCTGGGATACTATCACTTTTGCAAAGAATCTGCTGGCCTTTTTAGATCACCCGTGCAAATTTTCGAAATTGAAGATGCCTTTAAAACCTATCAAACTGAGTAGCTCTTGACAGCATGCCAACTTAGCTGTCATCAATTATACTGGTAACTGCGAAAAATCAACAACCTCTTTGAAATCAACCAGGCCAAGGAATTTTCACTGTCAATATGAACGCAAAAAAAAACAAAAAAAAAACAAAAAAAAAGAGAGAAAGAAATCCTAAGCAATCTCCAAATTGTTAACAATCCCTAAAAGATTGAATTTGTTGGATAAATACGTGTTGCAACGCCAGTATTCACTAAATGGTTGCTTATAATAATTCATTCCACTGTTAACCTCTACTGATTGTTGCCATGTAAGCAATCAGTAGAATAAAGGCTGCCGTATGAGTGTTCGTGGTCCTGTATTGCATGGGATAGATGTTGATTTATGAAAGAAGAAGTGCAAGCCATTGGCCCATTTACATGTGGGACCAAATGCCTACCAAATACTAACCTACCATAATTATGATATGTAGTATGAATCCCTTTATTAATTATGGTTCTGATAGGGTGGAGTTGGGTAATACGTCAATAGCAATACGTAAAGGAGTCCCATCATGTTTGCTTTGGTGGCTACAGGCATTAATTCATGAACGATGTTCATTTGCCCTGCCAACCCACCATTATCAACACGTTTCTTTCACACTGGTTTCAGCGTTCCTAAAGTCTTCAGAATTACCTATTTCTCGGGTAAGCATGGCCGTGGCCACTTGTGGCATACCCTTCACCTTCTTTCCCATCAATTTATTTTCCTTCCGTGACCACACATTATGAATAACCCTTATGGGTTTTTAATAAAGTTGAAGAAACTTTAATATTTAATTATTTTCGGATAAGCATACCCATTGCCATTCGTGGCATACCCTTTATCTTCTATCTTATCAATTTGTTTTCCTTCCATGACCACTTATATTATGCAACCTTCAAAAGTTTCACATGTATTTAGCTTAAAATTTGTTTCCAGAAAGAATAAGCCTTCTGTTTATCAAACTTGCTCCTAATTTCAGGCTGCAGCCTCTAAAGTTTTGAACCAATTTTCTACCATTGTCCCTAGAAATAAAGTCTTATTTTCTCATATATGTCCCTAGAAAACTGTCCATCGGTTTCAATAGTCTACACAAAAATCTGATGGTCTTATGGATTCTCATCCGAAAAAGCGATTAGGAATCAAAAACTATAAATTCACTTATAATAGATACAAGGAAAAGGTAATATATGTGCAAAGGAAACCGATGCCTAGATGATTTACTTAAGTAATATAATTAAAACTTTGCATGAAACATATTACAAAGCGATCTAATACAAAATTTTATAATTTAGTTATTTTGTATGGTTTTTATGAGTGAATGCAAGGCAAGGCAAGAACAAAAGTTTTTAGTTATAATTTACAAAATTGTTACCCTTCGTCTTCTATTTTCTTTTATCTTTATCATTTCTTTTTCTTTTAAGATGACCACATAAATCGTATGACTCATCAATTTCTCTGAAAACACATCATTTTCCTATGTTTAGGAAGTCCAAATGGAAATGAACCCATACCCAGTATAAAATAAAATACTAGATTAGTTAAATAAAATATATACATGGGTTTTATTTAGATAGTGTGAAAAGGTTAAATTAGACAAAATGGAGACGATGAAAATAGCATTATCAAAGGCTGGCAAGCCAAAAACATCCGCATCCTTAAGTTTGAAAATTTCTTTCACTTTAGATGTGGTTTAGGAACATTTAAGTCATCTCTATAAGAATAAGTGTCCAAAAATCAAAGTTACAGACAGATCAAGGGATGGGTGACTTTGAGCAAATGATCGATGGGATGCCAAGTGATCTTCTGCCTTTCTTGATTTAGTGTTTCAGCCATTGCATCAAATCTTACATATTCCAAAATCCCTTCAAAACTTCTGTTGGAGGATATTATAAATTATATGTAGAAAAGTTTTCAATAATGGAAACATATTCAAAGCATATTTAGTTGGCAAAAAGAAAAAAGAAAAGAGATTTCACTGATAGATGAGCAAGATACTATGCAATAATGGTCATGCTTCCTAAATCCAATTTCACTAATTTGTAGGCATGGTACGACTATAGGTAATATGTATTGCAATGGATTCCCTTGCGGCTCATGCAACTAAATATCATTTTGCCATAATTATAAGCCTTTTCTTGTCTTATTAAGTAAACACCAACCCTTTGCACTCATTAATTGTACCGTGACTCCCTTTATTGATTATGTTGTTGTAACAGGTTGGAGTTTAGTGATATGTTAATGGTAGTAAGTAAAGAAGTCCCATTACATTTGCCCATATGGGCACCATGCATTAATTCAAGACTCACATATAGTTTCTTTGCCAATCTACCATTATTAACTAGTTGGACATTGTCAATGAATAATTTGAGAGGCTATTTCATCAAACTTTAGTCCTTCACTCGTTTATGGTGCTATTAACCTCTACTTGAATGTTTTCCCTAAAAAAAAAAAAAAAATCTCTCTTAAAATTTAAAAGAGTTATATAAAATAGAAGTCTTCGTAATTCATGTAAGTCTTCTCTTAATTTGTAAAAGGTTAAAATGCAAGATTGTTCCATCATATTCTAACAATTGGACCAATTACATAAGTCATTAGATTGCAAAAGCATATTCAGTTTTGGTGGAAATCTTAGTAACGTTTTTGTTGTATATGTGGAAAGGAGAAGAGATTCAAACCCCTAATCTGGTGAATTTGTTGATGAGGAATTCTAACCCAGTTATCATTAGTCAAAAGAGTTTTTCTTTTCTGTTGTATCTGAGTGATTTAATACTAAACATCAATAATTTTGTCTTATCATAAACATTGTTAGGCTGAACATTACAAGCACCAAGTGAAGTCTAATTTGTTTTGCTTATCATAGCTACCACAGGAGAAAAGATTGACCTCTACCTTAACTTCAGAATACAACCCCAAATCCACTAACAGAAAGGCAACGGATGAAGCTCCATCTGAAGATCCGATAATGAAAGGAGAAACGGGCAAAACAACCATGCTTGTTCTCCGACTGCAGATAAGAAAATTGGGGAAACGCCCATGGGGATTGGAAATTCAATGCCCTAAAATCTTCTATATAAATCCTTCTTTTTTAGCATAAACATGTAAGAAAGAAGAACCAAAAATTCCATTCTTTAAAGTATGTTCTCTCACTTGCTCTGTAGTCAATTTCTTATTCTTTTAAATCTTACTCTTGATACTATAAACACTTGTCTTCTATTCCAGAAAATCATAATCCCACTTATTAGCATCTGTTACTCGGCTCATCCTCTTTGCATAATTTGTACTCGCTTGATTTACGATTGTTTAACAACCCATAAGTAAGACTCTGGGTAGCATACTGGCAATAAAGCCTAGTTAGCTTCCAAATTAGCTGTTGAATCATCCAAGTTTGTTAAATAAGTGGAAGTCCAATACACGTCAGAGGGTGTATGTACCATCACATGGCTACAACCAGGCTTGCCAAGCTATATACCATCACATGGCTCTGACCAGATCTATAAAGGAGCAATGTCTCACGCCTTTCTGGCTTGTCCTTAATAGTCTTGGAGATGGACATGGCACAAATCTACTGGATGACTATAAAACTAGTTTCTGAGCCTCTCCGACATGTATATCCTTCAGTAAAGGAGTTCTGCAGTGTCACGTTGTTGGCCAACCCACTGGTGAATTATTCGAGCTTCACATGCCTATTTGCCAAGCCACTACCATCCACACCTTTCTGTCATGGAAATTTTCACGTCTTCCAAGTCTGGAAAATTAGCCAGAAAAGGGTGGTCTATTTTTCTTCCTTGTGATCAAGACTTAGAAACCCATAATAAGAATAAGTAGCCGACAAAGCTTGAAGAAATGAATGTATAGTCAATTGTGTAGTTTAACACTGTTGTCATGTTCTGACTCCCAATGGGATTAAAATATTCTAACTCAGTGCTTTTATTATTTTCACGAGTGGACAATGTTGCCACCTTGCATTCAGGGTCATGAAGGCCAACAATGGTTGTTATTGAAAATCAATCTTTTCTATTTTAAGTTTTCTTAATGGTTGTTAAGGATGTGGGAGATTATACCCTTGTAAATTGGAACAAAGATAATTGGAATTGACAAAACTAAGAAGCAAAGAACAAAAGAAAAAGCTTTTTGAAGTGTTGATGATAATGATAAACATATTTTCAATCTAACAAAGAATTAATAGGCGAAATAAGATTATTACTTTTAGTGCATAGTGATAGCTATCCATTTAAATATTTCAGTTAATGGAGTTAATTGATCATTACTACTGATTCTTACAAGAAAAACTAAGTTATTTTATTTTCTTATTTATCAATGTCCTCCCGTTTAACAACTTTCATGATTGATGTTGGAGAAAAAGTTATCTCATTGCCATCATTTATCAATTCTTTTACAAATATCACAACATAACTATATTGTCCTTACTATTTATGAAGTCCTAAAATTTGAGGTAAGTTTAAAGATATAGGCAATAGTACCATGTGTTAGAAATAAAAAATTACAAACCAATGCTAATGATAACTATGAAGGACCAACTCCCAATCGAGGATTCAAATATTGGAAATGAAAGCCTTAAAATTTAATGAGCATTTAACTTATTGCCCGATGATCAAAGATATGATAAGCAGTCAATAGAGTGATTGTATAGATGTCTCCAACATTGCCAATGTTTATGATAAGCAACCTTTGCCCCTATTGCATACCTTTCATCTTCTTTCTTATCTTATCTTGCTTTCCTATATCTTTGAAATATGTGCATCAATTTTAGTGGTCTATACGAATAACATGATAAAGGTTTGTAGACCTGCAGACAATTTAAGCGTGGGTGCTTTTGCGCAAATGGCTCAATAGGATGGTCCTATAACTTTTTTGCTTGAACTCTTGAGCAAGTAAAACCAACCTTCGTTCTAAAATTTCTTTGAGCGTTCTGTTGGATGATATTAAAAGATATCTAAATACAAAAAAATAAGAAATTAATCTTGAGCGGTCTCCAAATTGTTAACAACCCCTAAACAATTGGATTTGTTGGGAAAATACATGTTGCAATGCCAATATTAACTAACTGGTTGTTTGTAATAATTCATTCCACAATAAACCTCTATTGATTGTCGCACCATGTTAGCAATCAATAGAATAAGTTGCGGTGTGAGTGTTGGTGGTCCTGCATTGCATGAGATGGATGTCGATTTATGAAAGGAAGGTTGTTGTATGAGTGTTCGTGGTCCTGTATTGCATGGGATAGATGTTGATTTATGAAAGAAGAAGGCTCAAGCCAGTTGGCGCATTTACATATGGGACCAAATGCTGACCAAACACTAACCTACCATAATTATGAAACTCTTCTTCACTTATCAACCAAACACTCATTTACCGTGAATCCCTCTATTAATTGCGTTCTGATAGGGTAGAGTTGGGTGATACGTCAATAGCAGGACGTTGAGGAGTCCCATCATGTTTGCCTTGGTGGCTACTAGCATTAATTCATGAATCCCGCCAACCCGCCATTACCAACACGTTTCTTTCATGCTTGTTTCAACGTTCATGAAGTCTTCAAAATTAATTGTTTCTCGGATAAGCATGCCTATAGCCACTTGTGGCATACCCTTCACTCTCTTTCTTATCCATTTGTTTTCCTTCAATGACCGCTATATTATGCATAACTCCTATGGGTTAATAATTTTTTTTTCAAAAAAAAGATAAATTTATGGTAATAAAAAAATTTAGTTTACAAAAATATAAGAATATATCTCAATATTAAAAAATTTATAAAAAAAAAGTTAAAAATTTTTAAATTTTACTAAAATTAGACACAAGTCCATGAAATATTGAGCCACATTGTATGCAGGGGATAGATGTTGATTTATGAAAGAAGGGCAAGCCAGTTGGCGCATTTACATGTGGGATCAAATGCTGATTCCTCTTATCTCATGTAACCAAATACTAACCAACCACAATTATGAAACTCTTCTTGACATATCAACGAAACACCCATTTACTGGGAATCCCTCTATTAATTGTGGTCCTGCGAGGGTGGAGCTGGGTGATACGTCAATAGCAGTACGTAAAGGAGTCGCATCATGTTTGCCTTGGTGGCTACAGGCATTAATTCACGAACCACGTTCATTTGCCCGGCCAACCCACCATTATCAACACGTTTCTTTCACACTGGTTTCAACGTTCATGAAGTCTTCAAAATTAACTATTTCTTGGATAAGCATACCTGTGGCATACCCTTCAGCTTCTTTCTTATCAATTTATTTTCCTTCCATTACCACACATATTACGAATAACCCTTATGGGTTTTTAATTTCGTTAAAGAAACTTTAATATTTAATTATTTTTTGGATAAGCATACCCGTGGCCAGTCGTGGCATATCCATTATCTTCTGTCTTATCAATTTGTTTTCCTTGCATGACCACATATATTATGCATTACCCTCATGGCTTATTAGGTTCGTTGAATGACCTTCGATATTCCCATTGTTTAGGATACGCAGAAATAATAAGCCTTTTGTTTGTCAAACTTGCTCCTAATTTCAGGCTGCAACCGCTAATGTTTTGAACCAATTTTCTACGATTGTCACTAGAAATAAAGCCTTATTTTCACATATTTATGAAAACTGTCCATCATTTTCAATTGTCTACACAAAAATCTGATGGTCTTATGGATTCTCATCCGAAAAAGTGATCAGGAATCATAAACTATAAATTCACTTATAATAGATACAAAGAAAACGTAATATATGCGCAAAGGAAACTGATGCCTAGATGATTTACTTAAGTAATATAATTAAAATTTTGCATAAAACATATTACAAAGCGATCTAATACAAAATTTTATGATTTGGTTATTTTGTGTGGTTTTTATGAGTGAATGCAAGGCGAGGCAAGAACAAGAGTTTTTAGTTATAATTTACAAAATTGTTACCCTTCGTCTTCTATTTCCTTTTATCTCTATCATTTTTTTTTTCCTTTGACATGACCACATAAATGGTATGACTCATCAATTTCTCTAAAAACACATAATTTTCCTATGTTTAGGAAGTTCAAATGGAAATGAATGCATACCATGTATTAAGTTTTTAAAGAACTTTGATGGGCTAGCTAAATAAAAATATGTACTTGGGTTTTATCTAGATGGTGTGAAATGGTTAAATTAGACAAAATGGAGTTGATGAAAATAGCATTATCAGAGGTTGACGAGCCAAAAATATCTGCATCCTTAGGTTTGAAGATTTCTTCAGCTTTAGATGTGGGTTAGGAAAATTTAAGTCATCTCCACAAGAATAAGCATCCAAAATCAAACTTACAGACAATTCAAGGGGTGGGTGACTTCAAGCAAATGATCAATGGGATGCCACGTGATCTTTTGCCTTCCTTGTTTTAGCCATGGCATCAAATCTTATATATTCCAAATTCCTTCAAAACTTCCGTTGAAGGATATTATAAATTATATGTAGCAAGGTTTTCAATAATGGAATCATATTCAAAAGCATATTTATCTTGAAAAAAAAAAAAAATTCACCGATAGATGAGCAAGATACTGTGCAATAATGGTCATGCTTCTAAAATCCAAATTCATTACCTTCAAAACTTAAGATAGAAGTATAAAAATTGGACGCATTTAAATCAACAAAAACATACTACACTTGAACACTTATTACAAAAACTAATTCAAATCATGTCCAAACTCTAAAGAAACAATACTAAAGATGAGCACTTGAACACAAAAAAAATTGATCCTAAGCAGTGTCCAAATTCTAAACAATCACTGAAAAGGTTGATTTGTTGAATAAATATATGTTGCAACTCCAATATTCACTTATTGGTTTTGATCATCCTGATTCATTGCACTTTTAGCCTCTATTAATTGTCATTGTGATTGGGTCTGATGTTGGGTGACATGTAAATAATTGTTGTTACGTGACATGTCAATGGTAGGTGTGGTACGACTATAGGTAATATGTATCACGATGGATAGCTGGCTATTCCCTTGTGGCTCATGCAATTAAATATCAATATGCCATAATTATAAGCCTTTTCTTGAATTATCAAGTAAACACCAACCCTCTGCACTCATTAATTGTACTGTGACCCTTCTATTAATTATGTTGTTGTAATAGGTTGGAGTTTAGTGATATGTTAATGGTAACAAGTAAAGAAGTCTCATTACATTTTCCCATGTGGGCACCATGCATTAATTCAAGACTCATGTACAATTTCTCTGCCAATCCTCCATTATTAACTAGTTGGACATTGTTAATGTATAATTTGAGAGGTTATTTTGTTAAACTTTAGTCCTTCACTCATTCATGGCGCTTTTAAAAAAATCTCTTGAGATTTGAAAGAATTATATAAAATAGAAGTCTTCATCAATCATGTAAGTTTTCTCTTAATTTGTAAAGCTTAAAATGCAAGATTGTTCCATCATATTCTAGCAATTGGACCAAGTGCAAAAGCATTTTCAATTTTTATGGAAATCTTAGTAACCTTTATGTTGTATCTGAGTGGTTTGGAACTGAACATCAATAATTTTGTCCTATCAGCGACATTGTTGGGCTTAACATTGCAAGCACCAAGTGAAGTCCGATTTGTTTTGCTTTCCACAGCTACCACGGGAGAAAAGATCGACCCATACCTTAGTTTCAGAATGCAACCCCAAATCCACTAACAGAAGGGTAACAGATGAAACTCTAGCTGAAGATCCGATAATGAAATTTTAAATCTTCACACGCCTATTCGCCAAGCCATTACCATCCATACCTTTTTGCCATAGACATTTTCACGTCTTCCAAGTTTGGAAAATCAGCAAGGATGGCCTGTTTTTCTACTCGGTGATCAAGACATAGAAACCTATAATCAATTATATAGTTTAACACTGCTGTGATGTTCCGGCTCCCAGTGAGATTAAAATATTCTAACTTGGTGCTTTTATTATTTTCAGGAGTGGACAATGTTTGCTACTTTGCGTTCAGGGACATGAAGGCCAATAATGGTTGTTATTGAAAATAAATCTTTTTTATTCATTTCAAATTTTCTTAATGGTTGTTAAGGATGTGAGAAGTTATGCCCTTCTAAATTGAAGCAAAGATAGTTGGTATTAACAAAAATAAGAGGAAAAAAACAAAAGAAAAAGTTTTTCGAAGTGTTGATGGTAATGATAAACATATTTTCAATGTAAGAAAGAACTAAGAGCCCAAATGGGATTAGTGCTTTCAGTGCATAGTGCTAGCTATCCATTAAAATATTTTTGTTAATGGAGTTAATTGATCATTAGTGCTCCTTTTTACAAGACAAACTAAATTACTCTATTTTCTTATTTATCAATGCCCTATAATTTAACAACATCCATGATTAATGTTAGAGAAAGAGCTACCTCATTGCCATCATTTTTCAGTTCTTCTACAAAAATCACAATTTATCTCGATTGTCCTTACTATTTATCAAGTCCCAAAATTTGAGGCAGCAATACCATGTGTTAGAAAAAAAAAATTACACACCACTGCTAATGATACCTACAAAGGACCAACTCCCCATCCAGGGATTCAGATATTGGAATTGGAAGCCTTACAATTTGCTGAGCTTTTAAATTACTGCACGCTTCGCTTACTCATTGCACTCCCAACCTATATCAACTGGGTCATGGTAAGGGTCGACGATAAGCAATATGTCAATAGCAGTCAACAAAGTGCTTGTATAGAGTTACATGTGTCACTTTGGTGGGTATCATGACAGTGAATCATTCAATCACCATGAAGACTTATCTTGCTAACTTTTTCCTTTTAAATTTTTTAAATGGTAGTTAAGATGCCGGAAATCATGCCCTGAACTACAGCAATGATACTTTAGTAGTGGACAAAATTTAAGAGGATAAGAACAAAAGAAAACCTTTTGAAAGGATCGACTTTATAAATCTTGATGATCATGATAAATTATACTTGAGCTAATAAAAGATTTAATTGGTGGCATAGAAATTTGTTTTTGAGTTAATTGTGATAGCTATCTATTGGGGCAAGGATAATAGGCTCATTTAACATTTTCTTTTAGAAGAGAATATACTTCATTGTAAAGTACTTTTCACAAAAGAATACTTCATTATAGGCTGTAAGAATAAAATTAATAAGAAAAAATTTCAGAAAAGCGTATGCAGAACAATTTCACAAGCTATAATTTGTTCGTTTTCTTTTAGAATGAGATATAAAAGTGAAACTATAAGTGGCAAATAATTTTTAATAAATAAAAACGGCATAACCCGATTGGTTCGAGTTAAGTGTGACAACTTCACTATATTTTTTGTTGGTAATAAAAGCCCAAAGAGTCAGCCCAAAACAGTGGGCAAGCTTATATAGATCCAGCTTCCGGTTAAGAAGAAACAGTGTCAACCCGGAATCAGCAAACTGGGCCAACCCAGGTTCTCGGGCTGGAAGAACCAGGAGCTGCTTCCATCTGTCTCACGGGTCCAATTATGGATTCAATGGCTTTCAATCCACGCTCTCAAACAAACTATAAAGGATTCGTTTTTAAAAAAAAAAAAATTATAATATTTTTTCCAAATTAAATCATTTTTATCCTATATTAGATAAATAAATAAAAATTGAGTTTAATTGGAGTAATTGAATACAATATTAGTGAAAAGTTATAACAATTTCTTGTAAATGCCTAAGTTTGTTTCTTCGTATGGCAATTTGTTATGAAATTTACTGAAAAAAAAAAGATCTTGTTTGGTCACCGGTCAACAATGGAAACGACATCTACAAGTGCATTCTCTAAGTTATACGATTAAATAATTGCTTAGGAGCTATATTAGTCCAATGAGATTGCACAACAAAGTGTCATTCTGCATAAGAGTAAGGACAATATCTTAGATCTCTTTTTTTATTTTTTTTTTATTTTTTATTTTTTTATAGCAAATCAGGAAAATCGTTTTTTCTATATCATTGCCTAATGTTAAGTGGAGACTTATGAGAATATGGTAACACTACCTCCGAAAGAATCGATGAGATGGAGCTAAAGATACTGAATTTGGGCTTTCATGGGCTTGTACCTTTTGCAACTATTAATGGGCTTGGTTTGGCAGAATTGATATATCATGCTGGAATATGGAGACAACCAATAAGGCTACGTGAATTAGTCAAGTGCAAATAAAAAAATCCTAGTCCTTTTAAATTAGTCATGTGCAAAGGTCAAAGGTAATATGTCCCAAAATGTGTTGGTTGTTATACAGAGTTTTTGTTGAGAGATTTAGTAGCTGATCTGAGGTTTAATGTATGTAATTCTAAATAACTCTTTTTAAATCTTTCCTTGAACAAGGAGATAATATATTCTGTACAATATCCTGTGAGAAAACTTCTTGCGACGGTACAAACATCCCTATTTAAATCATACAAGATCATGATATGAAAAGACCCAGGCCCAAACATCTTTTGATGTATGTCGTTTTCCTAGACTCAGTCCAACATTGTTTTGTGTCTGCTTAAGATCTAATTCTGTGGTGGGTGGTTGACAAGCGGGACAAGCCCATGAGCTCAAGGTTGCTAATTTTATGCTTTTTTGGTACTACGAAGGTCTTATGATAAGTCCCTGCTTGTGAACGGTTGTAGTGAAAATGAGGCCTGTTACAGATGGCTGTAGGCCTTTTTAAAGTTGTCGTTGAAAATCATTTTTGATTGGGTCCACCAAAGTAACATTTGTCCAAGAGAGATCCACATATGAATACTAATAGCTGAATTTTTTTTTAATATCAATAAAATAAAGTTTTTAGTTTAAGTAACAACATACATGCCCAAACCCATGAAGGGGTCCAAACTCATCGGGCCGTATCACTAGTAATCGACTTCTAACAAACTTGTCACACGTCCCTGTCTCATCATACCACGACATCTCTACATCGGCAATTTTCAAAACAAATCATTCATTAGATAGTGACAGTTGGTGCACACTTGGAACATATTTTGCAAGAATAAAACTAAAAGAAACCAATATACATAATATGCTTTTTTTTCAAGCTTAATTTCCTATTTTCCCTCATTAATCTTACCTTTGTTTTTGATATTTCTTATAGGATTCTCTATACGCAATGTTTTAGTATAATACAACACTTCAATTCCCTTTTCTACTTACGCACATTTTCATATATGTATATGTTTTGTTATGTAATTTTCATATGAATCTTGTACTTTATTATTTTAACATGTATTGACTCATTATAAAGCCAGCTCTATTATTATTTTTGTTGGAGATAAGTTGTTAATGTGACTATTGTCATTTATGATTGTTTACATATAAGTGGATCCTCGTAACTTGAGAAAATTAATTTAACTAAATATTATGTGTTATTTTTTTTCCTTTACAAATGTTGTATTATAAATAGTCCTTACATTCTAGGTCTAAGCAAAAAAACACAAACTTTTTCCCCCAACTCTTGCTTTTTACTTTCTGTCAATTTCGGATTCTTAGACTTGAAAATGGAACTTGTTATAACAATGAAATCCACTATACTTGTGTGTGTTAATATGAGCCGTTTTTCCTTCTCTTCCTACGTTGTGATGTGAACTTGTAGTTGATTTACATTTTGTATTCACCCATTTGTGACGACGTCTACATGGTACCTTGTCCAGAATCTTGATTTGACTAACAGAATAGATGAATGTGACACAATTCTCATGAACTGTAGTTTTAAAGGTGTCTAAAACTCAAGACAATTTTTCTCCATTACGAGTTGGTAGTTGTTGCAGTGGTAGGCAATATCTTTGCTTTCCCTTCCATGGACGTTGCAGTAGAACCCCTTCTGCAACAGTACGGGAAATACTACATGTTCTTGGCAATAAGGAATAATTCGACAACTTTCTTCACATTTGGCTTGGAGGTAAAAACGGCAAGGTCTACAACGGTAAAACGAGGATTCTACTATTTTGCGGCAAGCTAAGCACATGGTCTGGGGTGTAGTGGATATGCTGCACCGTAAGAGATAGCGCGACGCATGATTTGTGCAGGAGGAAGCGGCATTGAGGGGCGGAGCATCTGGACGTTGGACCAGATACTGCTATTGTCGTCACTATTCTCCGCCTGTTCTTCCCTTGCTTCATTGTTATTCCATCTCTTCTTTCAGGATCAAGTGATGAATTAAATCCCAAATCCGTTGCCTCTCTCCTGGTATTCTTAGATTGGCGCATGATTGATGTTGGAAAAATTTGCATTCCAAGCATTTGAAGACGGGACCCTACGCTTGCTCATCGCATACCTCGCAATAAGCTTCCTTACTGACATCATCTACCAATACTTCTACAAAGATCAAGTAATGCCATGGTTTGAGATCGCTCAACTCTATCTCTGTCTTCATCTCCCACACAAAATCTAACAACTCACTCAGAATATGGTTGGTATTTAGATTTGTGAAGGACTGGAATCGATTAGTATCAAGTTTGGTCTTCAAATAAAGGAGCTCCTGGTGAGTCAAGTGCACCTCTATACTTTCTTTAATTAGGGTACTAATTTTCATAATATAATTGAATTAGATCAACTTAATTACTTTTCGTATTTTCTAATGCTTGTAGAATATGCAATGATGTGGTTGATGGTATTATTTGATATTCATAAGAAATGCATGAAGCGTTCCTGTTATTATCCTTTTAAAATTACAAACATATGTCCAAACAATATCTTACTATCACAAAATTGTTTCTTTGTATAATGGCATGCTTCTATTATAAGCCTAACGCAACTGTGCTTGCCAACTATACTAGTTTTTCTTCCTTTTTTTTTTTTTTTTTTCTTTTCCTTCAATTGGTTTATGTCACAAGAAAAGCTTCAATTTGACTTCTATTTTTTTTTTTAATATTGTTGTAGAAAGTGAGGTTATGGAAGGGCGTTTCTTTGCAAAGATTACCACAAGTTTCATCTCAAAGGTGAATAATGTTTATCTTATAATTAAAGAATATGATTAAAATATTGATACATCTCAATCTATGATAAGCCAAAAGGCAATATAATGATGAAAAGTATTCCACATTTTTTTTTTAACCTTTTGATTTAATCTCCCATCTTTTTTCTTCTTTTTCTTTTTCTTTCATGTCTTTATATTATTTGAGCTGTCATAGATATATAGAGTTAGTTTAGTTTAATTACGATAATTAAATGGTTGATCAAAGGCAAACTCCAACGATATCTTTTATAATACAAGAATCAATAACTGATTTGTTTCTTCACATTGAAGTGGACTTTTCTTTTTTTTTTTTAATTTACTGCATGATTCCTTTTGTCTGGTAATCATTTAAAAATTTAACTATTATTTATCAATCCATGGTCCAGGTGTACTCTAGAGGATATAAATGATCCTGTAAAGTTAAATTCATTATGGTTGTGTACCTTTTTTTTTTCAGCTATAAACCTAAATTTATAAATCATTTTGTTTAACTGCTTTGTTGTTTTGGTAAGAATTTTTATGTAATGAGTTTAGCTTGTTAGTTCTTATGACCTAAGGAATCTCTTCAATGAAGAATATCAACGTGCAATTGGTCCCAAAATCATGAAGTTGTATGAATTTGCGAAGCATTATTTTCAATGACTTGTGGCAGCTATGTTGATTTTCCCACGAGGAATGAATTGACAAATGATTTGTCCATGGATTTTATTATAAACCACAAAGTAAAGCCATCCATTTTTGATATTTTATGAGATCTTCTGTATTGAAGAATTTTTTTTTCTTTTGAAATTATATTTAAAGATGAAATGAATTTTTCGGCATGATATTAAAACTCATAATTTACATGAATAAAATCTTGTTGTAACTTATGATTCAAATATAAGATTCAATCAAGATATTACTCATAATGTTAAAAGGATATTACTCATATAAAATTTTGTTATTGACTACTTGAGACTCCAGATAAATATGAATATCAATCTTCCAAAAGAGTATAGTTATGTCATGGGCAACCCTCTTGACTTACTAAAGAACTACATAGTGTCCTTAGAATGACATTGACAAAGTAGTGTAATTATCTCCTTATCTTCTTTTGGATCACATAGATGCAATATTGAAAAAACACTTCAGTATTTCAAGGGGTGAAAAAAGAAAAAAAGGATGATTCTCTTAAGATTTGAAAGGATTACATAACAAAGTTTAGTTGTCAAAAGTCTTTATCTATTACCTCAATTAATTTAAAGGTTCAATCAAAGATTTTTTTTCTTTATACTTTTAATTGATTGAATTATGTAAAATCACAGAAATGGGAAAGCATCTTTAGCTTTTATCATAATCACAAAAACAGTCGTAATTATCTATTAAAGCGGTTTGGAATTATGATAGTTGAATCTCATAACTTGCGTGTTGTAATAGCCGATACCTAGCAGATAAATAAACAGTTTTGTTTTTTGTTCTAAGTATTTGATAAGTCAATTTTATGTCTGTTATCTTAGCTAATAATCTTAATAGAGCTTGACAGAAGGCCTACACAAATTGGATCAAATCCGGAATCAGAAAAACTGGGGAAGGCACAAAGACCCAAAGCCCACAAAAGCCAGGATCAGACACTCAGAAATACCGGGTCAACCCGAACTATCTTATCCATCCCCTCCAACTTCGTCTTCCTCCTCCTTCATCCCTGCGCGCCTCTTGTGCAACCAGAATCTTCACGCAACACATGGAACGGCTTCCTTACTCCCAATAACTTCAATAACTTCAACATCTTCTAAATTAATGTTTGGATATTTGTAGTGGCGGAGGATGTCGTCATTTTGCTTTCAGCTGGTTTCACGAGGTTGGGGAGGACAGCTAAGGAAAATGAATTCATTTCCTTTTTTCAAAAAATTTTTTAATTTTGTTTAAGGAAGTTGGAGATTATGCCCTTGTAAAATACAGCATGGATTTGATTAGGTGATTAAGGTACTTTGCATTTTGTAAGGCATGATTATTATATTCAATTTTATTAATATTAATAAAATTTGTTAGTATATTATTTTTTATTTTTTTAAAAAATTAGGTACTTAAGAAATAATTATTTGGCTGGTAATTAAAAGCCATTAAAAAGCTTGTACGCAAATCTGACTGCACTACTCAAGCCGAGCTGTGTTATATAGGAACACCAGACGCATGCCCACATATCTTTGACTTGTCATCAATGGTCTTGGAGATCGACGTCACACTAGATGACTGGAAAGCTCCAAGCAATATTTTACTTGCCAATTAAAAACAACTTGGATTAATGCTAGGTTGAAGCAAAATAGTTTAATACCATTACAAAATAGACACTTGGATAAGCACAAATAATACATATGGAATTAAAAAGTTTTGATCTCTATCAATTTATCACGAATAAATATTTTATACAATGAGACAACTGTAAACCAGAACAGGAAGAGACATATTTTTATTTTAACTTGATTTGCTAAACATTTCAGATAGACAGCTTTGGTGGATAAAAAATTTGCATTGTGTACACTCTATAGTAGTTCGCTGATCATAGCCTCCGATGTGCTTCCCACATGCTTTACATGGAGGGGTGTCCGATGGTCTTTATGTTCATAATGTCCCAATTTGAAGGAACTCCCAAGGATGCATTTAGAATGCACAGTAAATTTACATTCTTCACACCAATAAAACAATTTTTTTGAAGATATTTTTTCTTCACAATAAAACAATAATTATCTTCTTGGTCTTCATAATCATTTGCAAATGTGATTGTCAAGGGATGTGAATGGTACCAGTATTTAACGACACATTTGTTGCACAATCCATACATTCATCACTGCACACATAGCTCAAATCTGTTTCACTGCAACCATTGCAAGTCTCTGACATCTTTTCATAATATCCAACAAGGAAAAGGACATGCTGGTGAAGCTCATGTTCAAGCACTTTCGGAAGTAAACCACATTGAACATCCACCCTAAAGTAATCACACTTGTGACATTCATAGGCGTAACCCTCACGATAGCAAAAACACATACTACAATCATAGTAGTTTTTCCATAACGATGTCTGTGTAATGAGAGTGAGTGGATGTTCGTGAAATAATCCCCGTTTGATAGCGCTAGGTAATTTAGAACATCTTATGTGTAAGAAGAAACTGCATCCCACACAACCATAATATGGGGTAAAGACTATAAAATGCATACATGCTTCACATGTTTTGTCATACCCAGGCTCTTCATAACTCAAGATTAGATCATGTTGTGGATGATTAAAATGACTAATTTTTCCAAGTTCATCAACTCTTTCATCCTATGTTGCTCATAACCAATCAAGTAAATAAATAGTGTGCTCCTCACAAGTATTGGACACTGACACAATAGATGAGTTTTTGTCCTTATATATATATATATATATAACACATCCAATGTTGAATTTAAGACCTTTTAATGCTAAACAATACTTGTTTCTAACTAAGTTAAATACTTATAAATGCTTTAAATTTTTAAGTGTTAGGTTTTGGGACTCATTGTAAAGTGTTTCCCCTACTAAATCTTTATGAGGACATCTTATGTATAAAAACACAATATTATATATTAAAATATAAACAATGTGAACTTCATATCTATTTTCAACGTAATTAGTCATTTCATTGTGTGGAATTCATATTGAAATTAATCTAATTCAACTAACAAAGAAATATCATTCTTGAATATATATTTAACTTGATATCATATTATAAAATTAAATTATCATTTAGAATTAATTGTTAAGGGAGTTTTTTTTTTAAATGTAAGCAACACAAAATTCATATAAGTTTCTAATAAGATTGAGTTTTTCCCATGCTTATGATATGTTAAAAGCCCAATAGGCCTATGATGATAAGCCTCATTATTACAATTGTGATTTTTGCTATTAATTTTATGTGCAACTTCAATCAAATTCTTTGAGAGTCAACAACTTTCTTCTTAGTTTTCAAAAGAACTATGCACATAGATCCCTAGGAAGGACATTGACAGAGGCGTGATAGATATCTTCCATTATCTTTGCTTTCCCTTCCACAAACGTTGCAGTTGAACCCCTTCTGCGGCACTGCAGGAAATACTAAATGTTCTCGGCACTGAAGAAATTCGATAACTTTCTTCACATTTGGTTGGCGCATGATTGCTGTTGGAAAAATTTGCATTCCAAGCATTTGTAGACGGGACCCAACGCTTGCTCATCGCACACTTAGCAATATGCTTTCTTACTGATATCATCTACCAATTCTTCCACAAAGATCAAGTGATGCCATGATTTGAGATTGTTCAATTCTATCTTGTCCCCATCTCCCACCCACCCAATCAAACAATTCACTCATAATATGGTTGGTATTTAGATGTGTGAAGGACTGGAATCGATTAGTATCAAATTTGGTCTTCAAATAAAGGAGCTCCTAGTTAGCCTATATCATTCTTAAAATCGTAAAAATCCCATGATGACTAGGTTCAATGGTATGTGCTTAAAATTCATTAAATGACTCAAAACTTTATTGAAAAATGTAATAAAAATTGATAAAAACGGTTCAAATAGATTTCGAAATTTGAGTAAGCATAATAAACTATTGTTAATTTTTTTTTCTCTTAGATAACCTTTAGATCAAAAATTATGAAATGAGATGTGTGGGTTAGCTCATGGTTTAATAGTTCACTGAAACATGTGATGAGATAAAACCAAAATTTTGACTTTTACGATTTTTTGGAAATGTCAACTAAAATTTCTATTTCGCATGTGGCTAGATTCCTTTTTATATGTATTTGTTTGTTCGTAACATTGTTTAGATAACTAATAGGGAACTATTTTTTACTTTATAAATTAATTTTAAATGTATTATCAATCAAATTATTCTCATATTATCATGTTTTAGTCTTGTTTTTGCTTTCCATTCTTCAAAAAAAAAAAAAAAATTAGCTCTGCTTATTATAATATGATCGTGTGCACTTGTAGTTTAGTATTCTAACCAATTGCCAAGTAATTAAAAGGTTAGACAAAAGTAAAAATGAAAACAAAATGAATAGATTACTTTGTTTTTACAAATATATTGCTTTTTCTTCCTTTCCACATGATCATGAGACTTTTGCTTTAATTCATTCGTCAAGATTGTTTCATCGAATTCTCAAAATAGAGAAGAAAAGGTTATCCACGACATGTGGGCTGCCATTTTGCTTTCAGCCAGTTCCACCGAGGTTGGAAAGTGGCCAAGGACAAGGAAAGGAATAGTGGTGGTTAAGGAAAATGAATCCATTTTCTTCTTCCTTTTTAATTTTCTCAATGGTGCGAAGGAAGTTGGAGATTGTGCCATCGTAAATTATAGCAAAAATAATTGGCATTGACAAAAATAAAAGGAAAACTCTTGAAAGGACTGATTTTATAAATCGATTTATTATAATAATCCTATTTCCAAGTAATCAAGGAATTATTAGATTAGGGGTTTGATAGTAATCGGATAAAACAAAAAAGGTGGTCTAAGGCATGTCGACCATTATATTACCTTTTATTAATAACTCACACGTATGATTCTACTGTCAAACCCCTAATTTAATAGTTAGTGATTCTTGGTATCATTAAACTAATATGCCTTACAACATGGTCATATTATTTCACTTTTTGAATAAATGGCTTTGCTTTTTTAAGTATACTGCTTCTTTTTTATTTTTTATTTGTAAACTTTTACATGACCTCAAAGCCTCTCAAATTTGCCGGAGCCAATGATATCCCTATGCATAGATATGCAGCCCATAATTTTGCTTAGGGATAGCCAATTATGGAATTTAATTTTAAATTTTGCTAATGGTGTTAATAGTAGAAAGTGAGAGATAATCATGATTAACAAGAAAAAAAAAATTGTGAAGATCAATTTTCACTTGGTTGTGCTGGAAATCTAAGAGTCCTTTTTGCAGGAGTTCAGAGTTGACATATATTACCTAATAAATATCATTTCAAATAAGTGACAAATATATTTTTCTTTCAATCCTAAATTAAAGTAAATATAAATTAATTAATTATTAACATTTTTCTTTCTAATCACTTTTCATACAATATAATGAAACTCTATAATATTACATAATTAACAGGAACTTATAAAAGACTTAACACTCATAGGGAAAGGCATCCATCTCTTGTGAACCATCTGCATTGTACCCATGGATACCCACTCAATCGGCCTTATGCAGCTGCCTGGATCGGCCCATTAAAGCCACGGCCCCTTCCCCGATTAGCCCTCCCACGGCCACGACCACGGTCCCAACCTCCATACTCATAATCAGCCCCCATGAAACCCTCTTCTCCACTTTCTGATGCCGACCCATCGCGGTTCGTAAGGATAAGTTTGCTCCACAGAGAAAAGAGCCCTCTTCTACGGCTACGTTTCCTCTTTTACGCCCTCCAGCTCGCGTATAGTGTGCCCTCTTTTGAGTGCTCATTTAGATGATATTTTCGAGCATGTAAATCAATAACAAACGCATCTTAAGTGCGGAAATTTTGAAACAATCTTTGTATTACATTAAAACTGTCTCAAACTTTAACATTTATGTTTCCAAATTACATACACTAAAAGAATAATGCATACTCTCCATCTTCATCATTTTCTCTAATCAAACGTGTTGTTCAGTTTTTTTGCATAAGAATTTTGCCTTCGACAAGTCTTTCTCCCAATGTGCACGAGGAAGACAAGTTTTTCTGACATGGCTGGATGATGTAGCTAACGTGATAAGAATCTTGTAGCAATCACACCTTCAAGATAACTCGTGCTTCAATCACTGTGAAATTATCAAAATAAGTGGTTGTGTTGAGGTTTATTTTTTTAATACAGTTTTAAAATAATTTGTTTTTAATTAGATGGTTCACAATAGTCACAATACTGCTATATCACCATTAACTACCTTCACCAATTATGTGCTAACAATTTCAACTTTTAACATATTGTATCTTATATTAAATTTGCAAAACACTGATGTGATAAAAATTTAGTAATTTAGTTTTAGAAAATGATTTGATTTGAGAAAAATCAGATAATAGAGGATATTAAAATTTTCATAAGATCATGATTGATGTGACATGTTGATTTCTTGTGGTCATTTCTACTAGCTATAATATTATATCTAGAATCCCTAAATAAATTATAATAAGAGTAATGGCGGAGCATTGCATGTAATGAAATTACATAAGAAGTGCAACAACATAATAAATAGGAAATATAATTATTGAATCCAAATCATGATGATTTTATGTTCATCTTATATCTCCCAATATACATATCAAGATAGTTCGTTGTTTGGCACAAATTGAATGTGCAGAAAAAGGAAGAATCCAATCGTCAGAAAAACTGGCTATGTACATGTCTTTTCAGTTTTAGGTTTCCCTTTTTTGACACATAATTATACAAGAAAGCTAATTATTTGAACATGATTGGGTTCATTTGTTGAGATCAACACACAAACAAATAAATAAATAAATATTATTGGTATTAAGAAAATTTGTAAGGTACTATTTTTTTTCTCTTAAAAAAAGAGAAAAAAAAAAAAGGATAGTTCATTGTTTATTTCTCAAACATGTAGATTGCCATTATTAATCAATTATGGGTTTGGCTATATAAGGAAATAAAAAAAAAAAGATTCTAGTAACACGGATTTGGATTATTTTTTACTTTTGTCATTCTCTACTATTTTAGTGTGGTTTTTGGGTGCCTAGAAAGTGGATTAAGGTTTTTTATTTTATTTTTTGAAATAAAAAATTTCTTTAAAAATGAATTAAAGGTATAGAAAAAAATGATTAAATTGAAACTATGAATATATAAATGAAACACCGAAAAAAAAAAGTACGAGTTTGGGATGATTTGGCATTGGGTTAATATAAATGAAATGCCTTTGATATAATTACATCATCGATGACGCTATTTATGAGGGAAAACGTGAAAAGTGAGGCGAATTAGTAAATTTATTTGTACTAGACCAACAAACATGAGGTGAAACTTGAGTTTGGGAAAAAAAAAATTTGATATTCTGACATTTTCCCTTGAGAGATATTCCTAGACATGTTCCATGACAGTTCAAAAATAATGTATCAACTTGATTCTTTTTTTTCTTCCAATAAAAGAAAAAAGCAGATATTAACCCAAGCCATATTCCCTCAAAACTCAGTTCAATATATTAAGAAGCAACTAAGCAAATATGCACTTCTCTACTTGTCATCAGTAGTTCTATAGATCACTGTCACATAAACCTGTTGAGATGATTGGAAAGTTGTGGCTTTGAGCTATTATACCATTTATGTTCAAAGTTATCTTTCCTTGCCAACTAAAAATAATTTTGATTAATACTCTCATGAACGCTTTTCTAATACCACCAGCAAGTAGACATAGCGATAACCACAAATAATAAAAATATAAACAAAAAGTTACAATTGAATCAATATACATCTCACCTGTCAAAATCTTGAAGAGTAAGAATCTAAAGAGTCAGAATCTGAAGAGTCAAACTCTGAAGGGTAATAAGGGTTTCCGAGAATACAAATAGAATGTACAGTAAAATCACATTTTTCACACCAATAAAATATTTTTTTTTTATAAAATATTTTTTCACAAATAAGGCAATAGTTCTCTTCTTGATCTTCATTTGTAAAAGTAACTGTCAAGTGATGTGGATGATACCGGTACCTGACCGTTGGCGGAAATGCAACGCAGCGTCCACATAATCTGAACTCACAATCAGTGCACAGGTAGCATATACCTCCTTCACCGCAGACGTTGCATCTCTCTCCGCGTCTTTCAGATTGTCTGACGAGGAAGAGGATATGCTCGTGAAGCACATGTTCAAGAGATTCTGGAAGTAACCCGCATTTAACATCCACTTCAAACTTATCACGCTTGTCACATCTATACCCATAACCCCCTCGATGTTCGCGACACACGTGACACCACAGCGACGAACACCACTGCGACGAAGCAGTGAGAGTGAGTGGATGTTCGTGTAATAACCCCCGTCTAATATTTGTCGGTAATTTAGCACATCTTACATGTAAAAAGAAATTACACTCCACGCAACCATAATATGGGGCAAAGAATAAAAAATGCATACAGGCTTTGCATTTTTTGTCATACCCGGGCTCTTTATGGCTCAAGGTTAACTCATGTTGTGGATGATCAAAATGTTCCAACTTTTCAAGTTCATCAACTCTTTCATCCTCCACTGCTCTTAACCAATCAAGTAAATAAATAGTGTGCTCCTCACAACTCCTAGACTCCGACTCAGTTGTTGAGTCTTTATCCTCATATCTTCTCGCACACTCGAGATGAAGAATAAAACCACATTTGACACAGTAATAAGCTCCATACCTTGTGTTCACTTGTTTGCGACAGAACCTACAAAGAACCTTGTTTTCCTTATTGATCAGACGAACAGAATGGATGAAAATGAGGGAAGGACCGTGTAAGGTAGTTCGGATGGAGTGAGGAAAATCAGCACAGTCCCTCTCCATTATGAGTCGGCAGACAATACACGTATAGGCAAGATCCTTGCATTCCTCTCCACAAGCTTGGCAAGTGAACCGGTCCACCCTCGTTGCAACGACGACTGTGTGTTCGTGGAAGTCATCAGCACTAAATGGATAATGCGATAAACATTTCTTGTGGAGGTAATAATCGCAGGGAGCACAACCGTAAAACAAGAAAGATTTCATGGTTATGGTTTTGGCACAGACAATGCATTTTATATTTTTTGTTCGTAAATTGGGATGGATGGGATTTTCTGTTTGGATAGTGAGCACGTGGTCTGAGTGCAGGGGATTCAATACTGCGTGGGATACCTCGGCGCAAGATTTGTGGAGGAGAAAGATGCATCCAGGTAAGGCGCATTTGTAACCCGGAAGAGATGGTGGTTGCTGGCATCCCCAGCAAACAACTTCCTCTTCGGCTCTATTCTCCACCTCTTCTACCAACATCAAGTGATGCCTCTCCTTGAAGTAATGCTCTCCCATATCCTCTTCCATATACTCTTCAATATCCTCTTTCCAATCTTTTTGGGTTGGGTTGGGGCAAGATTTATGTTGGATAAAATGGCATTCCAAGCATTTGTAGACGGGACCCATCGCTTGTTCATTGCACAACCAGCAATTAGCTTTATCGCTGACATCATCTGCAAGCTCTTCTACAAAGATCAAGTGATGCCATGGACTGAGATCTTCTCGCAGTGGTAGCGGCTCCAGCTCCATCTCTGGGGTGGAGCATTTTGGGTGGAGGTAAACGTTGCAACGTCGACAACCGTAATACAAGCATTCGATGAGTTTTTTGCAACCATTACACCTTTTAGCTTCTCCCCACGCACCCATCGTGGGGTCTGAGTGCATGGGGTGCACTACCACAAGGGACGATGACTCGGCGCAAGATTCGTGGAGGAGAAAGGTGCATCCAGGTAAGGCGCATTTGTATGCCGGAAAAAATGGTGGTTCCTGGCATCCCCAGCAAACAACTTCCTCTTCGGCTCTATTCTCCACCTCTTCTACCAACATCAAGTGATGCCTCTCCTCGTCGTAATGCTCTTCCATATCCTCTTCCCGATGTTCTTGGGTTGGGTTGGGGCAAGATTTATGTGTGATAAAGCCGCATCCTAATTCCAAACATTTGTAGACGGGACCCACCGTTTGTTCCTTACACAAAGAGCAGTCATCTTTGTATGCAAGCTCTTCTACAAAGATCAAGTGATGCCATGGACTGCCATCTTCTGGCTCTGGCTGCGGCTCCAACTGCAACTCCATCTCTGGGGCGGAGCATTTGGGGTGGAGGTAAACGTTGCAACGTCGACAACCGTAACTCAAGTATTTGATGAGTTTGTTGCAAGCATTACATCTTTTATCTTTTCCACGGCTACTCCTCCAAAGTTGTATTGCTTGAAGAGTAAGCACGTGATCTGAGTGCTGGGGGTGTAGTACCACAAGGGACGATAACTCGGCGCAAGATTTGTGCAGGAGAAAGGAACAACCAGGTGAGGCGCATTTGAACGCCGGAAGAAATGCTATTTCTTGGCATCCCCAGCAAACAACTTCCTCTTCGGCTCTATTCTCCACCTCTTCTACCAACATCAAGTGATGCCTCTCCTCGTAGTAATGCTCTTTCATCCACTCTTCCCAATCTCTGATGGTTGGGTTGGGGCAAGATTTATGTTGGATAAAATGGCATTCCAAGCATTTGTAGACGGGACCCACCGCTTGTTCATCGCACAGCTTGCAATAAGCTTTGTCGCTGAAATCATCTGCAAGCTCTTCTACAAAGATCAAGCGATGCCATGGATTGAGACTCCTCCAATAGTCGAACTTCATCTCTGGCTCCATTTTGTCTTTCACACACACACAATCAAAGGACTCACTCAAAGATGAAAGATGAAAGATGATTAGTATTCGACCAAGTTGCCTGGCTCACTACTTGATAACGATCCGAAAAGTCGGCCAGCTGTAGCATAAATTGAAAAAGAAAAAATAATAATTAAAACTAATCAGCTGAGAAGTCTGTAAAGTAGTTTTATCATGGAGCCTTGGTGGGCTACACACGTTACGGTCACAGTTAAATTCCACTTCCTCGGAGTTTGCAAAATTTATCCTCATCTTTTAGGAAAGGGGATCGTCTCGAGATTTAAAGGCCTACGTAAATGAGTGTAGGTTTCAAAAGTCCTTAGTTTTTCGCTTTAGACATCTTATGCAAAAAATTTATTTAAATTTCATACAAGTGTATTCACTTTTGTTGTTGCTTTTTTTATTTGAGCATGTTTGAATTTTTACTTTTTTTGTTTATTTTTTAATTATTTTTTATGGATTAAATTAGTTTGGACTTTAATTATGGAATAGAATAGCAAGACCACCAACGTTTTTCTTTTCATTTTAAGGAGATAGCAACCCAAGTATTAATTTCTACTTTATAACTGATTTTAAATGTGATTGTTTTAATACATACATAAATAAATTGAGTTGTTATATAAAATAATTATCATCTGATGTTATTATAGTGAAATAAATCAAGTTTTTAATTAATATCGAACACGTTTTCATTGAAGGATTATCGGCATAAGAATCACTCTCAACATCATATTTAATAATAGTAAATTTGTTATTGGATTCCACTGATAAATTAAATTAGAAACTAAACTCTAATGCATTCTTTCTCTAGTTCTACATTTTGTCTTTCGAATCTTGCAATCTCGATCTCAATTATGTCTCGGTCTAGTGCTTTTGTTTTGCAACAAAGGGAAAAAAAAATAATCATGAGGCATCCATACTATAAAAAATGTTAATAATGGTTTGTAATATATTAAACTATATATTTAGGCATATAAATTTTGTTACAGATCACATACACTTTCATCAAACAACAAAACCATATCCAATGGGTGCCAACTCATTGAAATTCACTCGTTTTTGTCAGTGATATTTTCACGTCTTTCTAAGTCTGAATTATTCGCTTCCATCGTTCAGAAAACCCAGTGGCAGTCGTGAAAAGCAGGTGAACACAGGACTCGGACGCTTTCTGATGAACGCCTAGCTGGATTGCAACTCTTACTTACCGCTTCGACATATATTAGACAACAGAATTTAAAAGCTTCATGTCTTCAATTTGCAGGGTGTAATAACAAAAGGTGTAACATTTGAGAAATACTTATCTTGGAACTTGAATGTATGTAGTCTTATAATATTACGTACCCACATGATCAAGTTGAATCTCGTCTTGGAAAATGATCAACTTTGGAAGTTCCATGCATTCAACTTGCAAAGAAACTTAAATGTATGCAATCATATAGAATTTATATCATTTATCCATGTGACCAAGTAGAATCTCGTCTTGGAGAATGATAAAATTTGGAATTTCCATGCGTTCAACTTGCAGAGTAAAATAACAAAGGTGTAAGATCCCAAAAAAACTTTATCTTGAAACCTGAATATATCTAGTCTTATAAAATTGAATAGTGCCTTAGAAAACGATCAAAGTTTGAAGTTCAATGCATTCAGTTTGCCGTTCTTGCTGTCTCTTTCCTCCATTCTTATGCTAGTAGCTGCAATAGCACCCAGAACCCACTGGCCCTTTCGAGATTAACGAGGTAGTTTATAGTAATTAATGAAAGGGAAAAGATAGGGGCCGTGATACCCATTCGCATACTTGACCATCATCCAGACATTGTACATATTCGAACTTGAAAAACAAAACACTATCTGAACAGGTCCAACAAACTTCCATCATTGAAAGTCACGAAAAAATCTATTTTTAGGAAGATTCAACCAATTCTTCCATTCATAAAGAGAATAAAAAAGAAAAAGAAACCTATATTAAAACAGTGTAAAGATGTATTTTACATTATTAATATTTCGATATCATCTTTTCTTTATGTAAGTTGTTTTTCTTTTCAGAAATCAATTTTTTAAGAAATAAAATTTGTAAGACAATATTAAAGCTTAGATTTTAAATGTAACACCGTATCATTTGTACATTAAGTTCTCATAAAAAAAAATTAGTCAAGATGAAAGGATATACTGAAAATAATATAGAAATGTATCATGTTAATATCATTTTGGTGTTACTCTCCTTATATGGAGGTGTCTCCTATCTCAATAATTAATTTTAAATGAGATAATGAATCTTCACAACATTATAAACATCATGAAAATGATTAAATAACTTCTTAATCTTCACACTTCTTTTTTCCTTCTTTACATAGTTACAACTATAGAAAGTTATTCTAGTCAATTTAATATTAAAAATATAGTTATTTTGAATACTCTTATTTACAATTAACTTCATGGATTTAAAGATCATTAAAAAAAATCATATAAAGCAATTTGTATTTCCATATCACCATCTAAAGCAGATGTTCTATATTTTAGAGAAAAAAAGATTACATTAAATTAGGTGAATGGCAAAGAGAACCTCTTGTCCTACAACCACCGAACTAGAATTAGCGTGCCAAACTTTGTGTGTATTTATCAACACTCGTTTACAGCCAATATCATGCTATTGTCCTTCATATTCATTAGAGAGTTTATAGCAAAAAATCAACAACTGATAAAAGAAAGAAAAAGCCAAATGTTTTGAAAGAAAGAAAAAGAGCACAGATAAATGAAAGAAGTGATGTTTTTAAAACACCATTTTGAGTCCTCGGAACTCAAATTTATGCAGAATTGGCTATTACATTGTCCATGTGATCGAGTTAAATCTCGCCTTGGAAAACGATTAAATTAAAAATTTCATGTATTCAACTTGCCTTTTTAGTTCATTTTCCTGCGAGTTCAACGAGGCAAGTTATAGTAATTAATAAAAAAGTTAGATGGTGCCCATGATACCGCATGTGCATGTTTGAATATTATTTTATCATGTGCATACTTGATTCATCAAAATTGAATATTATTCGGAACTTGAATACATAATAACTAATAAAAAGAGTAGATAGTGCCCATGATACCCCATGTGCATGGTTGAGTATTATTTATCCATGTGCATCTTTGAATATTACTTATCCATGTGTATGCTTGACTTAATAAAATTGAATATTACTCGAAACTTGGAATACATAATAATTAATAAAAAGGGCATACAGTGCCTATGATACCCCATGTGCATGGTTGAATATTACTTATCCATGTAATGTTTTATATTTTCGGATGTTTTCCCAAGAGAACAAACAATTTGAACCTAAAAGGAAAAGATTATAACTCAATTGATTACTATTAAATTTTATAAAATATGACTCATTCAATTTAAAATTCTAAGACATCCGTGCACGGCCAATATTACTTGTCCATGTACATGTTTGACTCAGTAAAATTGAATATTACTTGAAACTTAGAATACATAATAATTAATAAAATAAAAAGAATAGGTAGTGCCCATGATACCCCATGTGCATAGTTGAATATTATTTATCCATGTACATGTTTGAATATTACTTATCCATGTACATGTTTGACTCAGTAAAATTGAATATTACTTGAAACTTAGAATACATAATAATTAATAAAAAGAATAAGTAGTGCCCATGATACCCCCATGTGCATAGTTGAATATTATTTATCCATGTACATGTTTGAATATTACTTATCCATGTGCATGTTTGACTCTGTAAAATTGAATATTACTTAGAACTTGGAATAAATAATAACTAGTAAAAAAAAGTAGATAGAGCCTATGATACCCCATGTGCATGGTTGAATATTACTTATCCATGTAATGTTTTATATTTTCGTATGCTGTCCCAAGAGAATAAACAATTTGAGTCTAAAAAGGAAAAGACTGTAACTTAATTTATTACCATTAAATTTTATAAAATATAACTCATATTCAATTTAAAATCCTAAGACATCCATGTATGGCCAAGAGTTCTTATCCATGTGCATGCTTGATTCCGTAAAATTGAATATTACTCAAAACTTAGAATACATAGTAATTAATTAAAAGAAAAGATAGTGCCCGTGATATCCCATGTGCATGGTCGAATATTATTTATCTATGTACATGTTTGAACATTACTTATCCATGTGCATGTTTGACTAAATAAAATTAAATATTAATTGGAACTTGAAATACATAATAACCAATAAAAAGGGTAGATAGTGCCCATGATACCCCATGTGCTTGGTTGAATATTATTTTATCCATGTGCAAGTTTGAATATTACTTATCCACGTGCATGCTTGACTCAATAAAATTGAATATTACTCAGTAAATGGATTACATCATAATTGGGTGAAGGGCAAAGAGAACCTCGTATCCTACAGCCATTGAACTAGAATTAGTGAGCCAAACTATATGTATCTATCAACACTCGTTTACAGCCAATGTAATGCTACTTCACTTCATATCTACTAGAGCGTTTAAAACAAACAATCAATAAAGAGACCTTTGCAATTGATAGTTAGACGGAAAAAAAAAAAAAAAATTCTCACATCTTCTCACTTTTTCTTTTTAAAAGGGAAACAATAGCAAGTCTTTCCAATACTTCCCATGAATCCAAAAAATTGTTGGTTTTAACTACTGTCCTTGTAGACAACCCAATAATCGAGCACTAACACAGGCACGCATTTCTTGCAAAAGGGTATGACAAAGAATTTTACATGAATCTCTGCATAACACTACGTGTACCTGCAGATGTTCATTCAAGATATTTTCATGATTATATGCAATATCCTAACACTATTTACAGCGAAGTTCAGATGAGTGCATGGTCAGCACTTCGTATATTATTTAGCTGATGGTTCACATATTAATGCTATTAATGTAATTATTTACAGAGTCTTGAAGCAATTCCACAATTACAATTAACACATAGACGACCAAATGAAAGTGATCCCAGACTATGTAGACTTCTCTTCGTGTTAAGGCACCTTGTTTGCCTACACCTGATGTATACCTTCCTTAAAAGGACCGGAATCATGTAATAATTTGGTAACTAGCCTAACCTGCAAATAGAAAGTAATACATTAAACAAATGACGAGGCACGTATACAAGAACACAAAATCTTTTGGTCTTCGCCCTTCCTTTCAGCCCTCTTCTCATACTTCTTGGATTCTTCGTTTCAATGAAGAAAAACAAGGATTTTTATAACATGAGACTGCATAGTGTAAACACATTATTCTATTCATCAAATTACAGAGGGAATTAACAAAAGAAAGCTCAGAGGAGCCCCATTCCGCAATAAAACAGGAGAAAATGATTTAGGTTTTGTCTAGAGACTAAATATGTTTTCAATAATGATATTTTACAGACTGATAAGTAGACATGCTGTGTGTGTGTAAAAGTGTTCACTAGGACCGGGACAAAGGGCACTTTTGAGTCAACTAGGAAATTGGAATTTCCACCCAAATGGAAGACAAGACGCTGAACAGTTTAATTTTCAGATTAAATGCACCCAGTGCTGACACTTGTATACAATTCAATCCTCACTAAGACTTTAAAAGAAGGATTTACTAATGAAATAATAGTGTATTTCATCCACATATAAAATTCCATTGTATCCTCCAGGGAGTTGCAGGAAAAAGAAGAGGATGGAAATGGAAGTGATTGGGCATAAATAACTCGTCTAAAATAAGTTTGACTGAAGTAAGGCAATATAATGTTAATCACCTGAGTTGATTCACGCACTAGAAAGTCCTCTATGGCCGTCCTGAAACCTTCATTCACAAGGTAATGGCAGCTATAAGTTGTCACGGGCAGATACCCCCGCTGAATCTTATGCTCACCTTGAGCTCCCGCCTCAACTGTGTTCAGCTTGAGCTCAATAGCTGCTTCAATTGCCTGTTATGCCAAAAAGATCACAAAGAAAGAAAAAAGCTCATTCATTCCTTCTTAAGATTGATGTTCTTCACATATGAATGAATTCTTGGCATTTGGAACTCCTAGATCATCGATAAGAATTCTATGCATATAGCCCATAATTCCCTGTAAGCTTGACTTTTGTGCCTAGGATGGGTAACAAATCAGTCCCGACTCAACAGTTCAAAAGTGCATGATCCTAACAAAATCAAGTTCATAGTCATAGCCGAAATATAATTCACAGTTTAGCTGTTCCTTCAAAATCAAGGAAAAATTTTCCAGATTATTCCCCCATTTGTGCTACTAAGAGAAGTGAGGAGTTGCTAATTCTAGATTGATGAGCCTTAGGTATACCAACAAGAACCATACCTGGTAATAGCATGCTTCAAAATGCAAACTTGGATAGTAAACTCGTGGCTGACATCCCCATAGCCGCCCAAACAAAGTGTCACCTCCAATAAGATTAAGAGCACCAGCAACAAGTTCTTCCCCTTCTTCAGCAACAACAAGTAGCACTTGATCCCCCATCTTTGATCCCATGTGGTGGAAGAACTCCCTCGTTAGATAAGGACTGCCCCACCTATGGACGATCAACAGCATACAAAAGATGTAGCATATCCCACGAAATCCAAGTGATTCAACAAACTCTTAAGATTCTATCATTCGAAAATCATACTGATCATACTATGGTACCATTGTAAACCCCAAAATGAAAGAAAAGATTAAGGGCAAGGACCAAACTTGTTATCGGTGGTGTTCCTGTAAAATTTATAAAAAGTATCCCAGTGCCTCGCCTGCCCATAGAAGCATATAATTATTAGGGTAAGGCCTACCAACTATTTTCTGGAAAACCCAGTAAAAGATTGAAGTTCCAATTTGGCATTTCCCATGACATAGCAGAAAAAGCCATATGCAATTGCTTACGAAAACGTGAGATAATTTTCACCTCTTTTTGGAATTGCACAATAAATTAAGGGGATGGAAATGACCCCTGTAAATCAGAAATACAAATCTGCTGCTTAATTATGAACTATAAATTAATTCATGCTTTGGTAGCAATGTCAAAATTATCAACTAATATTTTGGTTTTCATCACATTTCTGAATGAAAGCATGCTGCAAAAAGGGAAAAGAAACTGAAAATATCCTAAAAATTGAGGGGGGTCAATAGACAACATAAAGCACAAAAGCTTATGGTCAGATAATATTCTGTCTTTATTAACTACGGGCATGCAAATATTTATATATTCGCATTTGGATATATAAAGGGAAAACATAGTAACATAATCAAACAAGAGTGAAGTGACAATGAACAAAGCAGAAAGCCACACAATAAAAAGGATCACATCTAGTGTTCATTACCTTTATCTCATAACCCCGAAGCCGTCTCATGGTCAAGTTCTGTGCGGAAATCTGCTTACAGAAAGATTCAATAGACAAGTTAACTGATCTCACAATCCAAGATAGCATGGCTTGTGATAGACATGATCAGCACAACATATCTACATTGGCGTCTAAGCATGTTACTTGAAAATGGAAGATAGAGAGAGACAGTATAAATTATGGACAAGAGAAACCAAAAAGACAAATGCCTAATGTGCTAGAATGATATGTGACAGTAGAATTTCCCGTATCAGCATACTGTTTATTGGCTTATGCATTTTATACCAAATCAATCAACAAATTATCAAGCTAAACATGATTGTGGATATTCCTAGAATGAGTTGTAGAGGCAACTAAAACATGCAAATACCATAGAAATTTACATTTTTTTTTTTTTCTCATCTAGAATTTCATTTACATACTATGCATGATTTATTATAGTAGCATAAAATTATAGATTAGTTTTGATTAATATTCTATTCTCCACATTCATTCATCCCCAACTTAGGTACAATGTTAAATTGATTATTACCAAAACTTTAATTTGTAGTGAATCTTAAGCTTAAGCAGAAGTAATGACGGTCAAAAAGATCACTGCAAGTAAACCACCAGCTCCTTGTTTGGCATGAAGAAGAATTTGTTCATGGGCTTGAAGTATAATTTTTACAAACAAGTGTGCCAGCCCCATTCCCCCCACACCTGTCCCCTGTCCCCTGTCCCCATCCCCCTACATGCACGAGAAGAGAAATAATACTTGGAAAGACCAGACCAACCTTTTTGCGCTCTTGACGGATATTTTTCCTCTTACTTTGTCTCATATCCATCAAAAAATCATCAAAACTGCAGCAAAAAAGGGATCCTCTCATAATATTATTAACAAATAAAACTGAGGAATGCATCTAAAAACATGAAGCTTCAGGGATTTACTACAAAACCTTGCACTAATTATGCAATGGTTAGATTCATGCTGATAGTTAATGGTGGAAAATAATTCTTAAAACAACATGGCCCTTCTGTGTTCAGGAATTCTTTTGGAAAAAAAAAAAATAAAATCGTCATTGACCTTGAGGACAGAAATACATGGCAGGATCAGAAACTGGAACGGATGAATTACCCACAAAAAGTATTGTAAAACAATGACAATAAATAAATAAACAAAAAATCTGTTTTTGGTAGGTATGCCTACAAAAATCGAGTCAAAAACAATGGGCTGGAAGCCTTTAAGAAAATGAAAACATGGTACAATCATATACGTAATATTTATGCATGACTATCATGAATACTCGTCTATTGACTGATTCATCACGCTTATTAGTAAGTCCAAGTCATATGGTCAGGAGAAAAATGGCCCAGGAAGCATGAGCTTCCACAATGCTGTTAATTTTGGACTCAACTGATACAAGCAAGCTTTGGACTTAAAATAATTAAATTCTCAACACTTCATTTGCATACTACACTGAAATGTCAGTCATCTTATAATCCTTGCGGGATGTGCAAGATGTGGCAGTCAAATATAATATAAAAATTATAAAAATAATAGATGAATGAAGATCAATGTCTTTGTAAACCAATTACCATATTAGTGATGTCATGTCACCATGATCATAAAATGTTTTAGAATCACTCACTTATTATAGTTACGATTTTTCCAGTGGTACTGCATTCCAATCCTCTGCAGAAAACCTTTTTCCTTCAGTTTTTGCCACTCATTCTCAGACGGGAAGGTGATATGCAGTGATGAAAGCTGGGACTGGAAAGAAAGAGTAAGCTTACGTAACCATTGGAATCACAACTCAAAGCAAGCAATTCATGAGTGGATCATAAACAAAATACAGAAACACCATAGAAAGTACTATTCGCTTATTTAAATATCAAAGCAAATGGAAAGTAATCCATTAAATACAAGAAATCAAATAATCAAAAATGATATCAAAATTGTGAGTGAATAGTGAATTAACTCAAAGCATTAGTGACACTTTCTTGCTTTTTTCTCTCCTCAGAAAAGTAAACAAACCACAGCAGAGGAAAGATAAAGAGAATTTTTATATTAATTTTGTCTTTGTGTATCTGTAATTTGAACAAACATGACACCAGTCAATAACTTTTTATTGAATTAATATTTTAAACAGCCAAATTATCACATTACACATCTTCCAAAGGTTTATCACGGAACCAGACTTTGCAACAATTTTTGGCTGTTGTATTTTTAACACTAATCCAGAAAAGGAAAGGAAATGATAAATGTGGTTTACACACAAAACAGTGTGTCATTTCAGCTGTGCTAGATTGCTAGAAGTCGAGGAATTTTTCAGTTACCCTTACAATAATGCATATCTCACTGTTTCTTACATTTACTGAACCAATGACTTTAGCCAGCATAATTTTGCAATAGATGGAGAGAGAGAACTATAAGCAGAAGATAATATAACATATGTTAGCATGAAGGAAGCGATGTATGGAAATAAAGAACCATCTCATACATCTAATACCTTGTCTGTCAGATCCTTCAGAGCAGAGACCATAATATCAAAAACCTGATCTTTGAAAGAGGTATTACGAATTAAGATTCTTGGACCAGTTACTGGAGTAAAAGGTACACAACATTGCAACTTTGGATAATATCTTGCTCCAAAACTATAGTATGCATCGGCCCAAGAATGGTCAAAAATAAATTCACCATAGGAATGGCTGCACATACAAATTGAAGCAGATTGTCAACAGGATAGGGGGATAAAAGAAGGAACTTGAGGCCACAGAGATTAAAATTTGATGTGATGGAAAAAATAGCAGGTGCTAAACCTTTTAAGGTAGAGTGGAACAACCCCTAGAACATTATCGCATTCATCTTTTGCAATTATATGGCGTGGCAACCATCCTGTTTCCTGAAACAAAATTCAAGCTCATAATTGATACAACAGCCAAATCTTCAGGTTCATTCCATTAACCATATCATGAAAAATAGCAAGATATTTACCTTGATAATTGAATGACAATCGGTTCAATTTTTTTTTTAAAAAAAAGAAGATGGTTACAATCTTTCAAAAAAGAAAATAAAGTTATGGCACTATTTTCCCGACAAATAATGCAAAAGATGGTATCAGCAACCCTAAAGAATAATGGTATCAGCAATCACACAACACATAAATATTAAACTAAGCTCGTAGCTGATATAACAGTCAAATCTTCAGGCTCATCCACATCAACAATATGGCTAAAGATTTTTTTTTTAAAAAAAAAAAAAAGGAATAAAAGAAAAGGGACTGTGATATCTCAAGGAGTTTTTGTTCAGAATAGTTTCCAAAAAATTATTACTAAAGATATTTCAATGCAAAAAGAAGGTTATGGTACTATTCTCCCCACAAATAAAGATAAACCTGCCCATATCCAAAGAAACATGAACAAGAGGAAGCAAAACTGCCACAACGAACAACGGTTTCAGCAAAAACACACACCTGAATAAACTACTGACCATTTTACTTTAGCATGTAAGTCTCAGAGACGAGAATATTCATTTCTAGGCCTACGCAAGCTAAAAACACGCTAGTGAAATGGCCTCTAAGGTAAATAAGTACCATTTCAACTTGAAGAGGTGTGGTATAAAGCAACGATTCCTAACCTTCACCGCAGAGCCAGACTCCTCTAAGCTTGAGAGAAAACCATGGGTAAGAAATGGATTAAATTTTTCAGGACCTGTGGCATCCAAGCTGCATGCATCCCACTCACTAGGAGAAACATCTAAGATTGAAGCGACAACAGAAAGTGATATCTTTTAGGTTTCACCTCATTCGCCAAAATGTCCTGAAAAAAAAAAATCAGTTAATTCCAATTAGCTACAGAAACTATAAAAGAATGAACAGATAAATAAGTAGCGACCAATTCCAAAGAACCACCAAAAGAAGACACCTCGGGAGCTGACCCTGTCAAAGTAAAATCCCCGAGTGACAAGTCCACTTCTTGTTGTGCCACAGACCTCTTAGATCCCCAGAACAGCGCACTAATTCTAGGTATCTGAGCTGAAGTCCCTGTTATTTGTCTACATCGTGATCTGCCCTACAAGTAAACAATAAAAATTCCAGTTTTCACTTCTTCTATCAGTGAAAATTCAGTCGCTGAAAGGCAAACATAGTATGGAACAAATTTCGATTCTCTTGTATTCATGGCACCGACTAAACCTCTACACAACAGTCAAAAAGTAAGGATAGCATATTTCTTTCCCAGGACGATTTCTAGTTCACCGTATTGAAATAAATTTTGCCAGGCTAGCAAATCAAAAACAGAAGAAATGAACAATTTTGTCTAGACACAAACATGCATGCATATAAACTGCTTCATGTCAAATAAATTAAGAACTTTGAAAGTGCATTCCGAATCCTCCAATACAATGGATGTATTTGTGAAACCATCCCTATATTAGCCACTTATACTACAACCGGACAAAGCATTCTTACCATCACAAAACGGGGTTTTATCCTGTTCATCTAACAAATAAATATCAATTCTCAGACTCCGAGTATAACTCTGCACTATGCTAAAGATTCCACACCCTCAACCCCCAAAAAAATGATACATAGCGAGCGAGCAAACAAAAGAAAAAAGAAATTGTTTAGACAAAAGATTGATGCCGATAACAAATGCTCCTAACCGAAATTGCTTCCAACAAATTTCGAGATGTCATGCGAACCAATAATCCCTTCAAAATAGTACAGCCTTAGATGCCGCATACCACAGTGACGGCGACAACGTCAAAACTTACAGAGAGAGACAGACAGAAAGAGAGAGAGGGAGAGAGGGAGAGAGGGAGAGAGAGAGAGAGAGAGAGAGAGAGAGAGACTTACGAAGTGGGATGGAAATCGTCCAAGGAATGGAGAAGGCTTGCAGTAGCTCACTGCTACTGCCATGGCGTCCAAGCTCAGTTTCTTCTCTCTCCCTCTCCCTGTGTGTGAAGTTGAATAACTACGACCAAACGGCAAGCGACGTGGCAGACTCTAATGCCAGATAGATGAGATATTGCACTACCACTTACTGTCGTCGAAACTTTTAGTAACGAACTAAACCCATCTCGTCACTAAAACTATTTGTTACGGCGACCACCACAGCTATCAAGTCGACTACGTCCCCAACAAGTTCTGGAGAATTTTTGATTACCTTTGTAAGGTAACAGTTTTTCCAATTCAATGTAATTCTTTTTGAGATCTACAAGCAGGAAAATAGAGATTAAATATCTGTGAGAGATGAAGACGGGTAAACCATGGTTCCAATTTGAAAATATTTTCTAGCTATTTCTTATTAAAAAATAGAACTCAATAATAATTGATAATCCTAATATGTATAAGACTAGATAAAACTTATATTTAAAGTTCTCATCTTGGACATTAAAACATTGAGATACTTCAAAACTATCAATTTAGTCTTGAAAGACTAGATAGTTGTTTATAGTAGATGTGTTATTTAACAAGATTAAAGAATTTGTGCATTGAATCTATCTTAACTACACTAAAATCTAATTTTCAAATGGTGATGCTGTTATTTAGCAACTCTAACTTCTTTTGAAAATACTAATTTCCGAATGAGATCCCTTGATCTTATTCAAACAGGGTTAGTTCATATAAATGTCATTAAGAATTAACTTAGTTAATTAATTGATTGAACTTGTATTGAAAACCCTTATGATTGTTAATAAAAAGAATTATAATCCACTTTCAAAGCATAGCAAAACCTATAGAGAAAAATTTTAATTTGTTCTAATCATGTTATGCTTCCATTTCTTGTAGTACTTTTGTTGGATGACAAAATCGAACAAGTCAACTATATGACTTTGTCTTTTGAATGCATAAAAACCAAGTAAATCTTAATAATAATGGTATGATAAATCTCAATAATAATGATCTTCTATACTTGCAGTCTCCCTCTTTAGCCAAGTAAATACAAACTTTGCATAGTTCCAACCCTCTTATTAATTTAAGGAGAAAAAGAAAAACAAATCCTTTTTTCAGCCTTCTATTTATTTTTTAATCTTTTGAGTGTGAGTCAACCAAAAAAATTGTCAATAATTTTGAATTATGATCAATAGAACTGCTAAACAACTAACGATAATAGATTAAGCTGATACAAAACCAATTTACAGGCTTTAGAATTTCAATTTTGATTCATTTTGATTGATCCATGTCTTTTCAAACAAACTCTAGACACCTTTGAGTAGATAAAGAAGTAGATGGTCCATTCAGATACTTTTCAATCAAGAAATTTAAATCGTCTTTTGCTCTGTTTCTATCTGCAACATCATGAACAATTAGAAGATTCTAATCATCATACCTTCCTAATGGCAATACTCAAATTCTATTGCAAAAGACAAATCACATGTATTACATTCGCCTAGCTAGAATAGATACTAACTCGCCGAGTTTCTAAGAGTGTCAGATGTCAAAATGGACATGGAGAGAAAACTCTGGCTTGATTGGTCCAAAGCTTCTTTTCTGATGGTATCCATGCAAACCAACGATGGTGTGATTGGGTGGCTATGTTTAATCAAACGGTGAGAGATGCACCATTATCAGCTGCTGTAAGATTGAGTATCATTGTGGCCGCCTTCAAAGCCCTGATGAGATTCAATCCAAAACAAAAAAATCAATAAAATATCATTACATCTTCCTTCTTTTTCTTTTTCTTTTTGTACTCTTGAGCATTTCTTAATTTGTTTCAATTCTTATCGAAGCAATATATGATATTAAGCCAATAAAAATGCTATGAACATTAGTCAAAACTGGACATGTTGGAAATCTATTTTCGCATGTAGTAGATTTGGGTATATGATTTATGCATATGGCATTTTGCCTTCCATGTTCAACTGCAAATTTAAAGGATTATGTACATTAGGCAATATCAACTACAAGAGACTCGAAATTCCCTTTGCGAGACATTTTCTTCCATAAGAAAAATAATAATGCAGTTGCAACCATTATAGCCAAACAAAGGAAATAAAAAGGATGGGGAGAAGTTGGGAGTGACTAGTGCTTTGGGACAATCAGAATTACAAGATCAAAAGTGGAAACAAATATTGTGGTAGTTGTTTGTGAGTGAATAAATTTGGAGGAGTCCAAGTCTTCATAGAAGGACTCATTCATCTTCAATCGTTAGTCTGTTAAGGAAGATAACCTACGAATGCTTCTAAATATGAACGGCAGAGATAAATGATTTAAATGAAAAGAATGACTATTGGGGGCACTGAAGGCAGATAGCACGGGCCAATGCAAAGGGAAACTGATAGGAATGACATAATAATAAGCTAGGCACAAAAGAATTCTCTAGATCGGAACATGTCACAACAGTTGACACACAATTCATAAATCCGCAACAAATACCAGCGAGAAAACATAGAGTTCTTATTGGTGAAAATTCATACCATGCTTCAGGTGCCTGGTACATGGAAGCTGAAGTGCCAAAGCATGAAGCAAGCATGTCAGTGTTTATCACACCAGGATTAAGTGCAACAATTGCCATTCCATCAGGCAACTCCTTTGCCACCGATCTAGTCAAACCTTCAACTGCCCATTTTGATGCACAATAGGGTGCAACCTATTTAAATGTGATCAGATATTAGAAAAACATCTGAATATTCATAAAGGAATCCCCTAGATGCCAATATCACCTTGAGACAGAGGAGTGAAAAAAGATAAGGCTGTCACAAAGTTCTTAATAGCATTCCATGAAGTGGAATTTCTTCCATCTTTGTTCTTGTTTCGGTCCACTAAATCTTAGCTGTTTAAGATAGATTACTTGGAATCTTCTCCATTATTTTGATTTTTCCAAACATTATTAAGTGTAGATTGCAACTTGTTGCCTCTGTAAAGCATCCTCACATTATCTTGGGCAAATATACCAAGACTTATGCATATGATCTCAGAAGAAATTCCCTTGTTTAGTGGTAGAAGTAGAAAAAAAGGAATCTTGCATCCACCTAATCAAGATCAAAAGAAAGGATTGCATCTGCAAAGTATCATATCAATTTACCAGAGCAGCACCAGATCTCCCCCACCCAGAAGACATATTGACAATAATTCCTTGCTTCCTTGTAATCATCAGAGGGATGAAGTGACGCAACATGTTTGCTATGCCCTTTACATTTGTATCTATAACAGTATCAAACTCTTCTTCTGGAACCTCCCATATCTTGTTGTTTCTATTGATGGTACCTGCATTATTTACTGGAAATACATTTGTTTTAGTCCTACACATATACCTATTTAAAAAACAGGAAACAGCCCAAAAGGAAAAACAGGATAACCACACATCAAGATGTGATGACTACTATGAACCAAAAGGGCAATAAGCACTATAGTCGTTTAAAATGATATAAAACCCTTTTTACCTCGCATGGTCATAAACTCTTACAGTCCCAAGGGCACGAATCTCTCTAAAAGAGTGGGATGATTAAGCATGTAAAGGGAAACATAAATTCTTTCGCTCTTATAATTTTGACAACCACATTTAGGCAGCAAGATTTTAATGATATACGTTCATCACCAAAACGCAGAAAAATAAAAGTAAAAAATAAAAAATCAAAGGATACATGCAAAAAGGAGATTTCAGATGTTAAATGCACTGTCGAGAACAAGTATAGAATGTTTTCATTTGCCTCATGGCATTTTCTGTGCTCCCCTCATTGACTTTTTTTTTTAAATAATACATTATGTTCACAGAGGTAGCTACATTACTATTTGGGCACCAATAATCATCTTCAGTACAATTATAACAAAATGAGGCAAAACCTTCTATTAGTCCCAACCTTCTGAATGTGGTTTTTCAGAGTCTTTAAGTAATTCCAGGTTTAATACCTAATGTGTATCTATCATTTTTTTCCAAAAAAAGGGTCAAGTTTTAGGGCAATCAAGCAAGAAAATAACAAGCATGATTTCAAGCAATAAGATACGTATGCACCTATGATGTCTGGAACACCCTTTTTCTCCATCACAACTCGCGCCAGCTCTTCAATGCTGCTGTTAGATCTCTACAAACACAGAACTCATTCTTTTACTTAAGTATCTAAAACTTCCCCAAGAAAAGAACATGTAAGAAGCAATATAAAAGACACTTGAGACTACTAGAAGTTATTCTGAAACCCAAGAAAATTTTTTCAAAACGCAAAGAAAACCTTGTAAGTCCAATTATTGCTTTACACCAACTTCTATAAGGAAACATCAGGTGACTGACAAAGGTAATGGATTTTATTCTTCTTCTTCTTGTCAAACTTTTAACTATACAGTACCCAATCACTACAACCGAAGCTAACACGTCAAATTGGGCATGTGGAGTCCCATAAAATAGCTTCAAGTATCATTCTCCAAGCCGTAAAAACAAATTTTCCGGCCTGTGGCTATAGATACCAAATGGGTAATCAACATTACCAAAATTACTGTTTTTAGACATCCATCGAAGGCCATATATTTCAAATTCTGTCACATTCTCAAACCCTAACTAACAAGATGAAATTCAATTTAATTCCAAGTATGAGACAAGCATAAATGCTCAAATGCGTGGTTACACAAGTGCTATGAAAGTATGGAAGAAAGGGACTTGCCACATCTGCGTTGAGGAACAAGTGGTTGTCTGGGGAGGAGAGCTCCGATTGGAGGGAGGCAATCTTATCCTGGGTGCGAGAGCAGCCGATGATGGAGTGGCCCCTCTTGGCGAGCTCCAGGGCCAGCGCTCTCCCGAGCCCTTTTCCCACACCGGTAATGAGCACGGTCCGCGACGTCGTTCCCCCCACTCCGCTCATAACGTCGTACGACGTCGTCATACGCCCACAGACACGCCGGCTCAGTCTTTGCCTATGTCTTTCGCTCTCTGGACCTTAGAGAAAGGAAGCTGCTGGCGAAGATAGAGCATTTCGAATCTGTGTTAAGCGAGAGGAGGCGGTCATATTTACGCGTGCTCGGGATGAGGTGGCCACGTGGCAAACGCATTGCCAGTGTTCTCGCGCTCTCTTTTGGTTTAGTTGGGAAGCTCTTTTCGTGCTTATTTGGTATATTGCTTATATTTTTTAGGGACATGCTTTTATTTTTTAAAAATTAATTTATTGTGCCTTCTTAAAGAGTTTTGATTCAAGTGATATATCTGTTTATGTTTTTTTCTATTAAATTTGTTTTATTATAATACATACATTCAACTCATCCATACATGATATTGAAGCCTAAACCTCATAGTCGGAGTTTGTATAACATTACCACTTGTAATATTTATTCATGGTACATGCTTGTATTTATAAGTATAAAGATAGTCTAAGTTAAAAAGACAAAAATAAAATAAAAATTAAGCCTTATTAGAGATAAACTTTACTTCATAATTTCCTAATAAACTTTTTACATTTTACTTAATAAGGATTAAAAACTTCTATTAACCAAGATAGTTCTCTAAGTGAGTTCGACACCTTTTAAGAGAATGAATAATTAGGACTACCAACTAAGATTTGGATTTAAAACAACAAGTACAATGGCTATTATTTGAAAATACCAAGCTACTAATTTTATTGTTTCTCAATCTATTTCACCCAATGGGTACTTTGGTTAGATTTTCATAATTTGCTAGCTGATTTGTTATATTCTTATCCCCTTAGTTTCACCTTTATGTGATTAATATAATCTAATAACTTCGTAAATATAATTTTTTTCTATTAATGATTGATTTTAAGAAATGATTAAACGTTTCAACAATATTGGGAGTTTGGAATTAACTGTTAAATGTTTGTTATTACTTTTGATAGTTTGTCTTTTTAGCGTTCTTTTTTATGAACTAAAACAATTAAAGGGAGTGAGTACTTCTTTCAATCAACAAACTACCTAAAAAAGAAAAAAAAGAAGCTAAGTTCTCATAACAAATTCTATAAGTACTTGCTTACTATTATCAAGGCAAGGGTAAAATATATCTTTTTATACAACAAACTATGTAAAAATAAAATAAAAGAGATAGTATTCTTCATGAAGTATATTAATCATTATAAAATTTCCTATTCGTTCATAGTAACCCAATGTGAAATTGTTTATAACTAAAAATAAATCTTAGTGGAAGTGTCAAAAGCCAAAACCAAATAACATTTAGAACATATTAATAGGAATAAACCCAACAATTATTGATCAATCAACTAAATATTTTTTTTTGTTGAAAAAACTGCTACTTTAATTAGCGGTCTCAGTAGCTAACACTTTCTCTAGAACCGCGAAAAGCGCTAGAGCTCCTCTTGTCCGTGCAGCGTGTCTTCGAGATTTGACCAACGGAAACACGTTGTGGTAGGCAGCGTTTCTATCGATAGTGCAATCCTCCGCCAGCTCTCTCCCAGGTTTCCGAGGTCAAGCTGAAGAAGAAAGAACAGCAGCAGAAGAAGGGCTCGAAGGATCAGAGCTCGTAAGGGTTTTTACACGGTAATGTCCCAAAATGCCAGAACTCTGTATGCGTTGCAAGCTCTATAGATTGCTGTTGTGTTTTTCCTCTGACGCCAATTTTTCTTTTTGGTTTGTCTGAATAAAGTCAACAAATTTCTATATTTTTATGTGTTTCTGTTAATTTGATTAAGTTCAAATGGGTCAACAGTTAAAAGCTTCAAAATCTAGTTTTAGTTTCGTATTCTTTATCGTGAGAACCACAAGGTGTGTAAATACACGACAGCCAAGAAGCTAGAGAAGTAAACGGACATTTGAGAAGAAGGAAAATAAGTCAAATGGGTGGCACAACAGTATTGATTATTGGACATATCATAACTGCAATTCTTAATTGGAATGGAAAAGTAGACATTTTGTAAGAGTTACATCGGATCAACCAGGATACGTATAAATCATAACTTGCAGTTGTTTAGAAATGTCATCAATTTCTTGATCTTCGGTTGGGTGAATTGTTCTTGATTTATCTAATTTCTTTTTTCTTTTGTTGTCTCAGCTGATAATTATAATTTGCTTGTGTTAGATTAGTGAACGGTAGGTAGATGGCTAGACAGGGTGTGACACTAATGTGTTATTGGAATGGGAGGATAACGAATGGACCTGCATGGCATTTCTTATGAAGGTGCTGCACCGAAGCCCATTAGAGTCAGCTATGGAATAACACACAAAGAGTTGCTGGAAAAGATCTATGGGGCTACAGGGTTTGACAAACACCGGTTTAAGCTGAAGATCACTTGCAGATATCCAGCATGTAGGGAGTACATACCTGTGCCAATAGATGATGATGAGTCTATTGATATCATGTTTGATGTGGCACGGCAACCTGGGACAAATTGTATGGAGTTGTATGTGGAAAGAGATTCTATGTGCGTTGAAAATCAAAGAAATGTCATTGTATCAGACTGCACTAATAAGCAGGTAAGTTTTAGCAACTTGTGTGGTTTTAATTTCATCTACTTTACTGGTTTCTCTTTCTCCTTTCATGGAACTTTAGTATCTTGCTTGTCATCTGAACTTGTCTACAGAGTTTACATTCTTTGTTGTAGACGCCAGTAGTAAAAGCCAATCAAGATGCCCAAGTTGACAGCTTCCTGGATCCTGGACCCGTTGACGATACAGTGCTTGTGCTGCAAGACCAGCACAGGTCTGGAGCTATATGGGCAGGAGAGGTTTACCAATTTAATCTACATATCTCTTGCCTATAAAAGTTGCATCCTTTGTGATACAATAAAGTTCTAATTCATGGCTTCTTCCTTTTTCCCTTCTCAGGATCCTGGTGTTTTGACATGTAGACAAAGGTTGGCCACGATGATGAGGGAGTGGCAATTGGATTCACGTGTTCGTCGATTTGTTATCCAGTCTGGCTTTTATGGGGTTTACAGGATTGGATTCATACAGCTTGATTGGCCCTTAATCACTGCATTGGTTGAAAGATGGCGACAGGAGACCCACACCTTCCATTTTACTGTGGGTGAGAGTACAATTACACTGCAGGATGTAGCAGTGTTATTAGGTCTTCAAATAGATGGTCATCCAGTGACCGGTAATGCTGATCTCCAGTGGGATGATCTCTGTGAGGAGCTACTAGGAGTGAGACCAGATCGTGGTGTTCTTCATGGTTCAGCACTCAAGCTTAGTTGGTTACGATCTCATTTTCAGAAGCCTCCACCAGACGCAGATGATATAATGCTGCAGCAGTATGCTAGGGCATATATCTTAGGGTTGATGGGCGGTGTTCTGTTTACAGATAAATCTGGAGCAGATGTTCAGTTGATATTCCTACCCCTCTTGAGGGATTTTGTATATACTGTGCAATTAAGTTGGGGCAGCGCTGTACTAGCAAACTTGTATCGTGAGCTTTGTCGAGCCAGTAAAGCAGGAGCTAATGAGATAGCTGGACCTCTTATACTGTTGCAGGTATGCACATTACTTATAGTCTATCACATGTATCCTTCAACAATTATGTGTTTGTGACTTTTTCTGCTCTTACTTCTGTAATCTGCTTTTGCTACAGTTGTGGGCATGGGAGCGGTTGCAAATTGGTCGGCCTGAGAAACTTGCCAACCGTGTACAGGATCCAGTTATACCACGTAGTGAGGATGGAGGGGATGCAACATTGGTTATAGGACACGGAAAAATAGATGAAGAGCAATTGCCTGCTGACCCATTAGGATGCAGGTATATGCTAAGATATTTAAATATATGCTACTTGCCATTCATTTAGTCTCATTTCTACTCATTTTGTCTCCTATTAGGTGGAGGGCTCCTGTAATCCGCAGAGACAATCCTCTTAGGGCATTAATATTTTACAGGGACCAGCTCGATCAGCAGACAGATGATGAGGTTTGTTTATTTAGCATAAAAATCTGGGAAACATTACAGACTTTCACATGAATTTGCAGGTTCATGTGGGTTGCCTGTGTCCGTCGCTTTGATTTATCATATTTTCAAATGTAGATGGTATGGCAGCCATACACCCCCGAGCGACTTGCATTGCTACCAGATGTATGTGTCAGAGACCAGCGTCTGTGGCGGGCAGTTGTTCCAGTCATTTGCTTTGACATTGTTGAGTGGCATCGTCCTGATCGAGTTCTGCGTCAATTTGGTCTCTGTCAAGAAGTTCCAGAGCCTTGTGATACAGAGGTAAAACTCCATTCAATCGATAGGCGGGGAAGACATCACTATGATTGGCGGGCATACCATGGACAATACATTCAGCTATGGGAAGCTCGTGAAGAGAGTATAGCAGCCGGTGAGCTGGAGGAGCACCCAATGCATTATCATGATCCATACTTGGAGTGGTACCGTAGAATTACACGTCGTTTGATAACTCCTCTCACTCAAAGACCACATATGCGATTTCAGCCTTCAAGTGGAACAACACATCTATTAGTATGAGTTGGTCATAACTACTGTCTTCATTGGTTTTTTCGTTTGGATAAAAATTGGTGAGGTATCAATATTTGAAATTGGCAGGTCCAGAGCTTGACTGCAATCCATAATCAGTGCAGGACAACACTAGGTGCTTTTACTAGTGACAGTGCAATGCAGGCAATGAAGGATATCCAAACAATGTGCATCCGTGTCTTACAAATGATCGGTGAGACCCGGCACCTTGAGACAAGACCGGCACTGACACCAGCAAGCCCAATCGGGGTGGCGCCAACATCATCTCCCTCATGTACAAATGACATGGGCGGGCTATTTTCACTTCCACCAGCAATACAGCAAATCACGAGTAAAGCTCCATCGGTTAGAGGACGCGGCAGAGGCAAAGGCCAAGGTAGAGGGTGCGGCAGACCACAGAAAAGCACACCTGGGATAGCTGCAGCAATGCCACATTCATTTCTACCTCCGGAGTTAGCAGTAGTAACAGTTCCACCAAACGATGATGATGATTTAGAAGGAGCGTCCTTCCTGAATCAGGAGGAGGCAGCACTTGCAGAGTCAATCTTCATCTTGGAGGGTGAAAGGGAGGCAGGGACAGCAACACAACTACCTTCAGAACCAATGCTGCTGGCCCAGTACGAGAAAGACGTGGAAAAAGCACCACCACCACCATCAGAGTCCATGCCTGTGATAGAGGGCGTACACACAGCAGCATCACCGTTTTCAGAATCAACACACCTTTTGCAAAGAGAGAAAGAGGAGGAGCCAGCAGCTCCACTGCAACAAGAAAGCTCAAAGGAGGGGTTAGCAGAACTCACAGAGGAGGTGCCAAGACACGGGACTAGACCCAAGAAGAAGAAGAAGTCGAAGCACCCTTGATTTTATGTTCGTGATGAAGAAGCCTAAACTCATTTTGGTTCCTATTAGTACCAGGATGTAATAATTGGTGCATTTTGGGCTCTTACTGTATTATAATCATTAGGAAGCTTGTGCAGAATGTACATTTAACTTCTTCAATAATGTTCATCTTAAATTCTCCTTTATATTTAGCTTTTTTTGTCACATTATTTGTTGGAATGTCCTAGATTATTTGTAATTTATTATGGAATGTTTTATATTTGTTACACAAATAATGAACACCTATCTAAGTTTGCTTTCTCTTTTAAAATTTGATTTTTAAGAATAAAATAAATTATTAATATGATATCAGAGTCCATAAATCAAGTAAATAAGATTATGTTGGAGGATTAATTAAACTATAAATTTTCTTTCATGATATGGACATTTCAACATCATTCTTCCTAAATTTTCACACAAATTTCAATGCTATAACTAACAAACTTATAATTAATTCTTATATGTAATTTTTCATTTGTGCCTTAAGTTTCAGGGTGCAAGAGTCAATTAAATTTTGTATTTGTATCTTCTTCCCTAACTCTTGCATTTTCATGAATTTATTTAAAAAAATTAACTCAATAAATTCCACCGAAGATATTTTCTTTAAGCACTCCTAGAAATAAAATAAAAAACCATATAAAATAAAAATAAGACAGGAAAAATGGTTCCTGTTTACATGGAATACCAAAACGGTGCGCTTAAGCCTGCCAGACGCTGAAAACTTCAGCCATCGTTGGGGGTTCCTTGAGATGTTCAGTTTGGTTCGAGGGAAACTTTTTTCCCTCGTAATTTTCTCGAGAGAATTTCTGAGTAGAGGGAGTCTGTAGTAGTTTGAACTCATGGCAGAACCAATAGAGGAGAAAGAAGGTGAGGAAGAAGAAGAAGAAGAAGCAGCAGAGAGTACAACTGGAATGGAGTGTTCGGCAGAGAGAATGAGCCGGAAGGAGAAGAGGAAGGCGAAGAAGAAGATGAAGAGGAAGCAGATAAGGAAGGAGATTGCGGAGAAGGAGAGGGAGGAAGAGGAGGCGAGGCTGAAGGATCCGGAGGAGCAGAGGAAGCTGAGGATGATGGAGGAGGAGGAGAAGGAGAGAGCAGAAAGGGAGAGGAGGGAGTTCGAGGAGCGAGAGAGGGCCTGGATTGAAGCCATGGAGAGGAAGAAGAAGGAAGAGGAAGAAGAGGAGGAGAGAAGGAAAGCTTTGGAAGAAGAAGAAAAGTTGAAGAGAGCGCAGGTTCTTGGAAATTTTTTGTTCCGATGAATTCTATTTGGCAGCCGTGAAAGTTTGGGAAAGAAAAGTAAATTTAGTTTCTTAAGATTCTAACTTCTTCTTGTTCCATTTTTCTGCGTAAAATGGCAGGTTGAGAATGAAAATGAGCTCGGTGAAGGTGACGATTGGGAATATGTAGAAGAGGGGCCTGCGGAGATTATTTGGCAAGGAAATGAGATAATTGTCAAGAAGAAAAGGGTAAGGGTTCCAAAGAAGGTCGCCAACCAACAAACTGGAAAAGAGGTATAGCTGCAAGAATCACAAACTCGATTTTGCATAATTATCTTTGTGTTTGTGGTTATGTTAAGGATACCTCTCTTTTCAATTGGAGATGTTAACTTTTGCTTTGCAGAATGCCGATCGGCCTACATCAAATCCTCTTCCCCCGCAGTCTGAAGCTTTTGCTAATTATAAGAATGCTGCCGTAGTATCGGCGGAACAGACCATCGAAAATGTCTCTCAGCAAGTTTCAAATTTTGGAACTGAGCAGGTAACATATAAATTATTTGCACATATAAGAATGTTCGCACATATAAATTATTTGCTTCTGTGTGATAACTCATATATGTCGTAATAGTGCTGAATTCTTGTGTTTCATGTGTTCATATTCTTTATTAGCAACCATAGGTTCAAAATTTTAAGTTGGGCACTTGTTTATGTGGCAGGATAAAGCTCATTGTCCTTTCCATTTAAAAACTGGAACTTGTCGGTTTGGTCTGCGTTGTAGCAGAGTCCATTTCTACCCTGATAAATCATGCACGCTGCTTATCAGAAACATGTACAATGGTCCTGGCCTTGTGTGGGAGCAAGATGAGGGGCTTGAGGTCTGTAAATGATGCCTTCATGTTATTCTTGTATCCTAATAATAACACTGTTGTGGAACAGTGAGACGAAACAGAAGACTTTGATTATTTGGGTTCTCAGAAACAACTTTGAAAGTGTTAATTATAGTACTTAGCTGAGTTTATATAATATGAGTTAACTGATCCTTTTGTTGTTATTATTATATGCAGCATATAAATAATGTTTGGAATTTCATCTGACAATCCTTTGCACATCTATCTTGGTGATTTTTATCTTGTTTTTGTATTTTGAATTGGTGCATTATCAGCATGACACCAGGTCATCGATTCCATGCCAGACACCTGAAAATAGTTTTCAGCAGCTCCCTTTGATTGTCTTGCATTAAACGTGCTATAGTTCTTAGAGATTTTTCTCCTATAAAACCGAATGCAGAAAGATATAATTTGTTTAGCATAATTAGTGTTACCCCTAAACTTTTACATTCATGCCAATCTTTTTCTGATTGATTTCATGTCTGTGTCACAAATGATTTGAATTTACTTTGTTTCAAAATTAGAGTTATTATTGCTCTTCTTTGACTTCAAATCAGAAGTTCATCTCAAGATTCACTGCGATGAAGGTTCATTGTTTTGCCCTTGGTTGGTTGGCGTAAAAGAAATTAACAATTATGTATCCTACTTGCTGGTTTCTCAAAGATGGTTCTCTTGAAATATTTCTCTTTTTTATTTCTCTCTTCTTAGCTTAATTTACCAGTTCATTCTTTATTTCTTTCTTTTTGCCTTTCCCCTTGGAGCTTGTAATATACATGTAATTGCAATGCCTATAATGCACTGTAGTCATAGTTATGGTGGAAAGATAAATTTATTTCTAACAATTCTTTGGTTATATGTTTCCCATATAGATTTCTATAAACACAGTCATAAAATTTCACATTTTAGATTTCTTGTGTTCGGAAACTTTTAATAGTTCTTTTACTTCATGAGTTGTCCTCCAAGTCCTTGTTCCTTAACAAGAAATAGTTTTTGTATCCTGGGAGAATTGGAGCACTCTGCTGATAATGGTCATTACCTTGGAAGGTTTGTGAATGCAGGCAACAATGTACGTGGATACATTTGGCTCTTTTTTCTTTAGTTATTTAAAGATGAAAAGAAGGAAAACAAAAAAGTAAATAGTCCTTAATACTTACTTTTGTGTCTTAAGTTTGATAGAAAGCTAATGGTTCTGAACATGGCAAATCCTGCTGTGCTTTGCATTTGCTTTAGGAGTGGAGACTCTAAAGGCCTCCCCAACCAAAGCTCTTTGAGTTGACTAATATAATTTGAGTGGAACGCCACTTAATTGTGTCAGATGGTACTTTTGACTGTTGCAATTGTTGCTTTTCGTTCCTGTTTTGGCCTTGACATCCTAATCACCAAGGAGTTACCAGTCAACAACTCCAGGTTGAAGCTTGATCTTCCAACTAGCAGAGGCAGTTGCCAATATGAATAAATCGGCAATGTACAACCTCTTGGTCCAAGTCCCTCACATTGTTGCATGAAGATGCAACATTCTTTAGTTTGCTATTTCTTTGAGATGTTCACGCACACAACTCAGTTGGAGGGATAGGGAGAGAGAGGGAGGGAGTGGGTGACTCTTTAGTTTACTAATTGAAGGTGAAGTATATTGTGACCCAAATTTTAAATATGTCATGATTCCTGAACTCACAAAAATCTTTGGATAGTTGGGGATCTGGGCACTCTAGCATTTTTTCTTTCCAAACTTTAAAATCGATGTTGTGCTCTCTAAAGGTGACTTATTATGATCAAATTCCATAGCAGCTCAATTTAGGGTGTCTTCATGGCTGTACAATTTGTATTTTATCCAATAGTCATGAATATTGGCTGGAGTTAAAAACAAAAGCATGATGTGTGGAGCCTGCAGACTCATCTCTATAATGTCTTTTATCTTATACTTATCTGATGCATATATTTCTGAAGTATTATTCTGGTTTGATTTGTTTCCTTTTCTTTCTTCCCCGCCCCCCCTAATTTCAGTACACAGATGAAGAGGTTGAACGCAGTTATGAAGAATTTTACGAGGATGTGCACACTGAGTTCTTAAAGTTTGGAGAAATTGTGAATTTTAAGGTTGTTGACTGCCCCTATGAGTTGTTTTAGCTAGATGTGTCCATAATTCTCATCATGTGTTTTGTGTTTTTAAACCATTGAATTATATAACAAATACAATAACTGTTGACAATTTTTAGTCCATTATTTGTCAATAATTACAATGAATGAAGAGTGAGTTTCTTCCTGTCGTTAATATGCAGACAGTTATTTTTATTTTATTTTATTTTATTGTATTGTATTTTAGTGCGTTAGAAAGTCGGATATGGAGATATATCTGTTTTGCCCTGAAGCAATAAAGTGTCCTGACAAAACTGTCGGCAACTTTTTTATCCATGTATGATGGTTGGCGCTAATTCTGGATCTTGGAAGTTGTGTTCACTTTGCCACTTAATATGTTCCTACTTCTTGCTCTGTCTGTCAACTAAATATTCTTTTGTCCATGAGAATTCCTGTTTTTGTGCTAAAACTTGTAACTTTATCCTCACTCCATCTGTAGATGTGTTATCTATGGAGTCCCTGGAAAAGACAAGAAAACTGTTTTGAGATGTCTACGCTTCTTAATCAATTTTGAGTATGTTTGAGCAATTTCCTCTGTAAATTAGTGTATTGAAAGAGAAAGAGAGAGCATTTTTTGTGGAACAATAGCGTAGAGCCTGGTTCTTAAATTTTCCAATTTTTTTGTCTCCGCATTTAGGTTAACCAATATTTGTCTTTGTCAGGTGTGTAGAAACGGCTCATTCCACTTGCGAGGCAATGTTTATGTACAGTACAAGTCACTGGATTCAGCTGTCCTTGCTTATCACTCAATTAATGGTCGGTACTTTGCTGGCAAACAGGTATTATAATTAACTCAACCATGGAAGTCTCTTCAATAATTTCTTTTATGAGCAGTTGGGTTCATCTGAAGATGATATACCTTATACATGTTTCAGAGTGATAACTTTTTTTCATTTAGAACTTGGTATATGTTTTGGTTTGCCCACTTGAATTTGCAATAAGATTTTGTCCTTTTAGCAAGTGGTAGCCAGCTCTTGAGAATACGAATGATTTCTTGCTTCTATGCCACTATTCTTGTTGTCTTTTTACTCCCTGGCAGGTTTCACCTATAGTTTTTACTGTGTTTCTTGTGGATAGGTTGCTCATTTTTGTATTGTTTTTGGCAGGTCGGTTGTGAATATGTGAACATCACCAGATGGAAGGTTGCCATATGTGGGGAGTATATGAAGTCGAGGTACAAGGTATAACAATCCCTCACTCTGGTCTTCTCATTTTGTTTTTATTTTTTATTTTAAATCTTGAACCATGGATGTTTCAAAATTTTGTTTTTGGATACTATAAGGGCATTGGTCTCTGGTCACTTCATGTTAATCTTGAGTCCAGCCTTAATTCTTGTTGATGACCTTTCTTGCATCTTTGCAGACATGTTCTCATGGAACTGCTTGCAATTTTATCCACTGTTTTCGTAATCCTGGTGGAGACTATGAATGGGCTGATTTCGATAAACCGCCACCAAAGTATTGGGTGAAAAAGATGGTTGCTTTATTTGGTTATTCTGATGAAGCTGGGTACGAGAAACAGGTGGAGCAAGAAAAAGTGGGGCTGCCAAGGTCCTCTAGCAAGATGAGTATTGATGACAGGTGTGTTGCAGTTCAGCGTTAGATGCTGTTTAATCACCTCTTATTTGTGAAATCTATCTTTTCTTTTCTTTTTGAGATTATGTTAGTGATTCAATAGTTTATTCCACTCCTCAAACTTAAACAGACCAGAGTAAGTTGTCTTTTAAATATTTTCGTTGAAATCCTTTTAAGTAATAGAAGTTTCTTCTTACCCAACTTTCTCATCTCAAGCTAAATGTGATCTGGGATAGAACCTTCAAACACTGTCAGACCACTGAATTGATTTACAAGGCCTTTCATCAGGAGAGAGGCCAATGAGCTCTAGCTAGCATCACACCGCCCTCCTTATAAGGACAAACTGGGAGTCAAAGTAGTGTTTTGAAAGCGTCCAGGTGCAGGTTTCAATGTTACTGATATGAGAAAAGACTGGAGAAGGGGACTGAAGGGGATACAGACCTGAGAGATTGTTGTTATTATAGCTAGAACAAATACCATGCAGAAGGCTGCCATTTTCATTTGTTAGTTTGTATCAAGTTCCCAAGTGATGTTTAGAAATTCCCAAACTATGAGCAAAACAATTTATGCATACTAAGGCAGGTAATGGAACGGGTTGGTATAAAAAAGCAGCTGAGGGCAATGTTAATTTGGGTAATTCTGCTGGAGAAGTTACCATTCCTGGTTTTTGGGTAGCTGTTTCTGAATTTGGTCTATGGACAGTCTATGTGATGGTTTTGTTGAACAGTGAAATGAAATCCAAGTCTTTTTAGTTAACGATCAACTTCAACTTTTTAGTATTAGTGTCTGTTAACTGTGCCTAGTTTCAAGTACTAAAGTTTTCCTTCGGACCTTACGTTGCTCCATATCATCTACATCTTTGTTATTCTTAGCATTGCAAATCACCCAACCTCTTGATAAGAAGGATGAATTTGTTTAATATTTTCTAGTGTATTTTTGTTCCTCTTGCACTCTAGGTTGGGTTCTTTACGTCTTACAATAGTTTCCTGAATATCTATGGCAGGAGTCGCTCACGAATATCTAAATCCAAAGAAGAGATGGACTACTTTAATGCTGGTGGTTCTAGTTCAAGAAATTTCACTGAGAATGATGTCCAAAAGAGCCGACAACGTAGGTGGCATGCCATTGATGACAGAAAGCAAATCGAAGTAATTGATGAGGACATGTATGAAGAGAACAAAAACGTAAAAGACCGTTACTACAGACAGAGTGGAAGTCATGATAGAGACTCCAATGGTGAACAGCTGGATAAGGATGGAGGCAGAGACAGATACAAAGATTCACACCATCCTGGGTCAAGGAAAAGCTCAAGACACCAGAAGGGTGGCAAGCACCGAATGCGTGAAGCTGAATATGAAGGGGATTGGATGGATGGGAATGAAGATAGAGAAACTCACCGTCCTAGGAAAAGCTCAAGACACAGCGAAAAAGCTGAATCTCTTGACCAAGAAAAAGTCAGTGAAGATTGGTCAGATAGAGAAGGCAACAAAGAAACAGGCCATGCTCACATGACCAAAGTTTTAAAACACCAGAGAACAGTGGGACATCCAGATGATCATGGGAACAGCAGGAGCAGATCTCGTGATAGTGATGGAGAGCGGTCAGATAGGGACAGGGACCGGGGAGACCACCATCATAAGAGGAGAACAAGTTCAAGACGCCAGAGGGAAAGGGAAGATGATCATGATAACAGCAAGAACAGGAGTCATAATCTGGGAGGAGAGGTTTCAGACAAGGACATTTACAGTGATAGACACCATAAACACCATAGTAGACGGAGAAAAAGCTCAAGAGAAGACAGAAAAGTTTCTGAATCTTCAGATGGTCGTGGCATTGGAAAAGACCAGGCTGATGATACCGATGTTAGTTATGATTGGTCAGGCAGTGATGGAGAAAAACGCCATAGTCACAAACGGAAACACAATAAATACTGGAATGAAGTGTCTAATTTCTCAGATGATGAGGAGGAGCTAGCAAAAAAGTCGAAAGGCAGATTTCACAATAGGGAATCCAGCATTGATAAATCTGATCTAGAAAGAGATTCAGTGCGTGTTCAGTCAAGAAGAAGACACCATTTAAGCAGAAATGAGAGTTTGAAATCAGATGAGAGTCATGAGTCCAGCAGCTGAGGTCAATTTATGGGTAGACTCAAACCACAAAATCTTGATTCAGGACACAGTCTGGTGAATATGTTGACGATCAGGATCGTTGGGAACCTGATTAATGGTCACTCTTGAGTGTTCCATACAATTTTCCAATGGTTTTGTAATCTGTTTATAGCAGCTTCCAGTGTTGAGGGCCCTTTTGAGTTCTAATATTGTGGTGCTTATCAAGCAGCATTTGAACTACGAGCTCCCTGGTGTGCATCTTCCGTTCAGATCTCCTCTCTAAGAAATTCGGCTTCTTCCCATGAATAGAGAAACTTGGAAAAGCGTGACTGAACTGTCCATTTTTGTCTTTGATAGCCCTGTTCTTTCAATTCCACTAGCATGTAAATACCCTTTTCGAATCTGTTTTTGTTCGTTCGAGACTGAAAATATCCATTTGGAGAACAGAGATGAGTTTTCTGAATAATGCACAAAATAACTAGTTGAATTGGTATACATATTGTTGAGGTGCAAACACAAAAGAAAAACGAAGATCTTTTGTGACTTGGTGCATAAACCAACTATTTGGGTTGTTTACGTATCATGGAAGTCATCATAGAATCTTTCTCGTTTCATAGCTTTCTAGCTTATCGAATAATTTAGCATTTATATGATCTTTTATGGCTTCAAACATACAAATAATTTTATTTAGGTTGAGGGGGAATTAAGTGATTCTGATAACCTTGTTACTAAATTATTGATTTCGGTTCACAAAGAAGAAAATTAGATCAATAAAATTATCTAATTTTATTCTTACCTTAGATTTTGATTCTAAAACATGTCAGGATTACAAAGCAGGTGTTCCCACAACTGACAAACCTTCCCAATAACAACGAAGCATGTCATCTAATGTTCCCCGAACGTGATAAGTCGGGTCCTGGCATTGTCGTCGACAGAACTCCGGCCACATCATGGGTGTTATTGGAAGCATTAATTTAAATGATGTACTAAATAACAGGCATGTATAATTACGCCAGAGAGGAATGTGATCTGGATAGCAGATGAGTAAATCCTTCGGCCTATTACGTATGATTAGCAGCATGAATTACACTTATATATGTACAACAAAACAAAGACTACAAGTTTCTCAAGCATCAACAGTACCATGTATCAGAAAATAAGATATTCTATCAAATTGAAGAAGACATCTTCATATTATTGTTTTCATCTCCCGCCTACACTTCATCCTGTTGGTCCGATGGATGAAAGTAATTTTGTAAAACACTTTATGAGAGAGGGGCTCTAGTTTTTTTCTGAGAGGCGTGTGGAACAACCAAGATCTGCAGAGAACTAGATACCATAAGAGACTAGCGAACTTCTCGAATGTGAAAACATGGACAGAAGCAGCGGATCAGATGAATGCCGAAGTCCACTACACATCCAAAAAACCCTCCTGTTCTCTCCCTTCTAGGAGGCTGCACAACGGGCACACCATAAACAGGATTCGAAGCCATGTACTGCTGATAAGATGGGGTAGTATCAGGCAATGCTGGATACATCAGCGGAGTCGTTTCCAGGACTATCTCCTCCACAGATACTTGAGTTTGATTTTGAAAGGGTAGATCAGGGACGGGCTGGACTGCCGGTGCTGGAACTGCTGGTTGGGTCTGCTCAAAGTCGAGCCATGGCGGCAATGGCGGAGCCGAGGGCTGAGTTGAATAGCAGGGGTGACAACAATGGCATGGCGGGGGAGGGTAGTAGGCTTCAAGTGTCTTCTTTTTTCTCTTCTTTCTTGACCAGAACTTGAGCTTCTTCATGGCCTTCATCATCTTCATGGAGCTCGTGAAAGATGAGGAAACTCCTGTTGGGTTTGGGAATTGGGCGAGAGATCTGGGTATGATGGGAGATGATTATGATAGACGGATATGATCTTCAGGAGCATTGATATGGAATCTCTGAACAGAGAAAGCACCGTGGGTCTTGTCTTTGGATACCATTTGAGACTTCTTCATTCAAACTTTGTGACCGTTGCCCACCCACCAGACCGTGATGGCCCTACCTAACATGCAATCATTCGGCCGCGTCGGCAGGGTTGTCAAAGGGGAAAAGGTGTCCGTCCTTTGTTTAATTAAAAATAATAATTTTCCCCTATGATTAATCTTTAGTTTAACATTTATTATATGTTTTAAGTATTTTTCTTTTTAAACACCTAAATTTTTAAAAAATAAAAAATTATTTTAACATAATATTAAAATTTAAATTTAAATTTTCATCACTTAACAAATTTCATTATATGATGTTATAAAGACAAACAAAATAATGTAATCATATAAAGAAACTTAACTACTCCTTTCATTAGGTTACGTTTTAGAATAAAACCTAAACTCATAACAAAAGGTATTAGAGCTAGATTGCAACTCCACCTAGTATGGAATAGGCAATGGCACTCGAAACTACCATCCTGTAAAATCTTATAATCTTACATGTTAACAGGCTACCATTCCCTCAATCCAAATAAAGCACGTACACTTGATCACGCATGATATAGGTTCTAATTAGTTGGATCTACCATCACAGAACCAAAAACAACAAGAGAAATTGTCACCGCCATTACCACCCTTCACCTCCACTACTGCCCGTAATTTAACCATAAAATAAACCAGGAAGCCTCTTTCAAGTATTCAAGGAAAAAGATCAGGTACAAGAAAGGACGAGAGAGAAAAGCAATATGTATTTTATATACAAAATATAGGTGTATTCTGTGAGAAACAGAGAACCTTAGGTAGAAGAGATCAGGAAAAGCATATACTTTAAAGGAAGATTGTATATCCCTTTCATTCTTGGTAGACAAAACTTGCGGCCTACTCCAAGTCTTAACAAGCAAAAGCATTAACGAGATACATTTGGCAAAACTACACTATAAATAGTGACCAAAACAGCAGATCACAAAGAGACACTCTCCGGCTTACCAGGGGTAACAAGGATAGTCTTTCCATATCACCATGTGTCCTGGCCATTCCACTGGGAATATATTGTTGTAGAGGATAGCCCGAGAAAACCTTTACACAAAACCTTCAAACGGTCAAGCATCTCTTCACCCGTAACGTGCTTTTCTAGGTCTCGATTATGGCGTTCATGGTTTAGTATAGTAGGTTTTTGAGCCAAACCAGGCATGGGGGCATCAGCACCCAGGTCCCACGACCGATGACTGGTCGTCTGTATTTACAGCCACTTCAGCATCCAGTTTGCCGGTTTTGGTCTCTGCAGGACCTACAAGTTTTGTTTTCGCGGACAACTTCTTGACTTCCTCTGTTGTGTAAATGAAAATTTTCCTCACCATGTTGCAAAACTCACTGCAATAAATAGATATAAAGAACAATCTAATTATGGCAACATAAAGTAAAACAAGTAGGTCTATCTATAAACCCAAAAGCAGTTTTTTTTCCACTGTCCACCTCAACAACCCATACATCAAAAGGCCAACTTCAGTGCAAAAATAAAGAATCACTTTCTTTTTTTTTTTTTCTTTCAAAATATCAGTAATATTCTAAATGTCTTGAGAAATAAAGGAAATGAAATTTCAAAACCCCTTAGATACCACACTTAACAAATATGACAGCTGAAACTCAAAACAATGTAGAGACAATAATCTAGGTAGAGCCCAGACTATCTAATTTTACATAATTACTATGGTATGCAGGACAAACAAAAATAGGCGATCTACAAAACATTTTCATGCTTTCTGGTCAAACACACCAGCCACAACAATCATGTCTAATACAACAAATTGTCAGTTGCAACTCGGTTGAGTATGACAGAACCATACAACTTAAGTTAAAATCCTACCCTTCAAATTGAAAGAATAATAATACATACACCTAGATCTATGAAGAGGACTCGGCACCAGAAAGGAAGGAGAGAGAGAGAAAGAGAGAGCCAAGACAGTGACTACAAAAATCAAAAAGAAAGTGGACAAGTATACGTACTGCCATGGGTCATCTCCAACCATCATCATGTCATCTTCATCATCAGTGTAGACAACCTGCCATTTCTTTGTAGATCCACAAAGCTCACCTTCAATGTCAAACATCTCCTCCAGTTTCCTGAGCAGATCCTCATATCGGTCAAACCGTGTCAAATCAACAGCCCTCCCAACAGCAATCCCTTGCATGTGCACCTGGAGAAAGACAAGTGCTATCAGATTATCCAACTAGACCCAACAAGTCCAGATAAACACAAGGGATATGTATTTATTCCATGATCCAAATGTCCAATTCCTGAAGGTAAAAAGATTAGAAGGCATTTTTCAGCACACACAAAGAAGCGAGTGAGAAGCGTAATTGGTCCAAACTCAAAACAATTAGGGTCTCTTTGTACAAGACAAGAAATCCAGGACAGAAGTTTGTGTTAAAGCTCTAAATTTCCTAGAGAAACTACTAAAAATACAAATAAACGCCAAAGTCCCATTCCCTCATGGTATTGATCACCTAGACATATTGCATCTATCAGCCTGCCTAGGGCCATGACTCAGACTGCAGATTCTGGAGTCAAAACTGAACAGATAGATCTATGACCCCACTACTTTACAAGACCAAAAAACTGAACCTAATCTTATTAATGGAAAAAGTTATTTAACTAGAGGAAAAGTAGAAAACAAGAGGAGCTAAACTACCTTTGTGCAACTCCGAATTTGCCTGCTTTGTGACTCTTGAGGTGATCTCAAGCACGATTTCTCAGCCTCGCAACTAACAGAAGGAACATCAGATCGATTTGGTTCAGAGTGCTGGTCAGAGTCTGCATCCAAATATTGAACTGGCAATTCATCCGGTGCTGTTCTGGACATAGTAACAGCCGGTGAAGTTTCTTCTGCATTAGCATTGTCCAGTAGCTGGATTCCAAATATCCTGCACCCATTTCCAGTTCCTTGTCTCTTTTCACCTGATTCTTTGTTAACAACTGTTGGAAAAGATTCAGTTGCAGGCTCTATTCGGCCAGACCAATACATTGAATTGCTGGAAACAGCAACAGAGTTGTTACCACCAAAACTGAAAGAGTTTCCTTTTGCAGCAGAGTTGAATTTGGGGGATGGATAAAAGTCTCGTCCACGTTGTGATTCACAATATGAAAAACCTGAAGGAGAATCAACAGGGGATTTCCAGGCACCTGATGCAAATCATGGAACTTTTGTTCAGAATCAGCAAGAAGAATTGATATGAACACTAATATAAAAAACTTCCCTACCAAGTACAGATACATCAGGTGTTGATGAAGGCAAAGCAGGTGGTCTTGCCCGCTTGTTCCTTTGGGTAGGTTGGGAGCTAGGAGGAGCGTTTGCAACAAGGGGCTCCAGTTCCCAAGGTGAAACTCTATCTGGTCGCAGAATTGATGAAGGTTCATCCCACTGAACCTGAAACAATTTAGCATCTGCATTAAGATAACTCACCTCAAAAATGAAAATTAAAAGTACACCCAATCTAAATTTAAAAAAGTTTATTAGAGCAGCATTACAAAGTTCATCTGCAGTACCAGCACATGATAGTAACATACAGTTTACATCTTACACCTACAGCGGTGTGTGGTTTGGTGTTGTGGCTGGGATCTGTGTGGTGTGCTTTCAGAAATCTGCTTTTTATTGGGACATTTAGGAGCTCACTGTCACTAGCCCACAAGAGGCCCTGGAACCAAACCTAACTACCCCAGGAATTGAAACAGCTGGAGAACAGAATTAGACCAAAAGGCCAACATAATTTCTGGGAACTGTTTTGCATTTTATGTCTTTAAGTGTTCTAAAAAATGCTTTTGAAGATGTTAGAGCCAAACTAGAAAATTATATATACTATTTATGGGAAGAAAGACTAAGAACTAGTTCAAATAAACATTTAAAATATTTTTGCAACCATTTTCTTAAAACATAGAAGAAGAAAGAAAAAGAAAGAAAGAAAAAAAAAAAAGAACTGGTTGAGCCTATTCTCCGTAAATGGTAGCTATCACAAGACCAACCCTCTTCTCCTTTTTTCTTTTGAACTTCTACCATTTTCCTAAAAACTAAAACTTCAAACCTAAAAAAATCGAATATTTTATCAATACCACTAAGAAACATACTAAAAACCTGTTCCTGAGATATCGAATATTGGATAAAAACTACCTTTTCGAATAGAAAAAACTGAAAACTTGATTGCATGGTAATATTTATATGTGCATTTTGCTTTCAAGAATAGAAAACTTTGAAAACAGTTCGCAAACAAGCTGCTAAGTTCCAATTTTTATTCTTTCATGCTTTTGGCTTTCACAAATTTGCCCTTTCACTTGTTTAATCAAGAAAATTGAACTTATAAAGACCCACACATGGAAGGCTTCAGATCAAACCAACCTTACTTTGAGGAAGTGAAAGCTTAGCTGCATGGAGAAAAAGTAAAAGAAGGCACATCTGGCAACAAAATACATATGGAGGCTTTATAGCAAATCACTCAAAAGTAGCCTTGTAATCTTTCAAAGGATCTAATCGGATAAAATGCAGAATAAAACTGTTCCCACATGTTTCGTGCAAGATTTGAAGCCACAAATCAATCTGATTTCAAATGTTTAACAAATTACATTCATGCTTATACCAAGGAGTTAGGCTAGCATTAATTCATTCTTTGATCAAACACAAAAGAATAGTATTTTTTGACAAAAGAAATAAATTAACCTTTAGTGATCGCCACTCAGAGTCAGCCCAGCCAGATGATTTACTATCTTCAACACCAACAATTGTTCCACTGAACCTGAAATTTGAAAGAAACAGGTGAAGCATCATAAACCACCTATGAGAACAGTATATACTAAGCAAGGGATACACTATACCTTCTTTCAGGAACTTCCTCACCCTCAAATCTCATCCTAAACCTCATTCCAACAGACAGCTTGTGGTTCCGTGCTTCAAGGTACTTGTTGAGACTTACAATAAACTCTGACCGACTTGTTCTGACAAAAGCCATTATTCAGTAAATTTATTTTTCTCAACAAAGAGAAACCAAATAACCATATTCATTAATGAAATAACCTTTTCTGCCTTTTGAGACATGTAAACAAAGTTTCAAAAATCCTAAGAATGTTAGCTTATTGAACTTCACTTTTAAACTGCATAAGTAAAGCCCACTCTAAAAAGAATAAAACCACTTTCTAATGCCCAAATCAATTTCATGAAAATCTTACCTCTCCCCTTTTGTTATGGCATGTTCATTTTATTGGAGATTCATGCTAGCATTCAAAATTGTACAGTAAGCATTTCATAAAAAGGAGTTCAAGCTATAAAGGGATAACTTACTCCTAGACAATAATGTCACTAGAAAGTCTTCACTCTCCAAAAGAAGAGGCAATGACAGCATTTAAAAAGCAACACTAGATTATAAATAAACACAAGTTCAAGATGCCTTGACTCACTTGGAACCAAGGCAGCCTGGGACCTCTTACCAAAGAGGTCCCAGGTTCAAGACACCAAAATCCCCCATCCCACCTTTGCCTACCAAAATAGAAAAAAGTAATTAAGAACCACAAGCTAAATCTCTTCAACATAAAGAGTGCCCACACTGCTACAGAGCTATAAGTCCTTAAATGGATAGTGGGAAACTGGCCCATCAAGAATCAAGAGTGATAATCTGCACCTACAGCTAAAAGATACTCCAAAGTCCAAGCTATTCTAAACAAATCTAGAAACCATGGAGGACATCTTCCAAATTTAGGTTGGGTAGTTGAACCTATTGATTAAAATTTAAAAAACGAAGAATCCCATATGATGCGTGAAGAGTATATTCAAGAATTTCTATGATGAGGGGCATGTATAGGGTATTTCACATTCTTTATCACTCATATAGGAGATTTTTAGCCTGGAGAATTGTTTAAATCGTCACAAAAACCCAAAATTTTCATGGGAAAATGGACGAGATCCAATTAATCTAATAGAGTGGAACCCACTATAGATCATCTATACCAACAAAATTAGCATTTTATGTAATATAGTTTCTTCCACTATATTCTCAGTTCCCAGAAACATTAAAAAGTAACCTTAACCATAGAGGCAACACAAACCTTGGCTTGTAAAAGACAGAAAAGAGTGTTTTAGTTGAAATAGCGTGAGATGCTGTAGCTAGAACCCCAAGATGCATGCTGTGACTAGATATAACAGAAGATGGCATATTGTTCAATTGTCTCATGAGTCTCCTCACTCCAACACGCAGCTCTCCATTTTCACCCCTGGAAACAGCAAGTCAGCTAATAAGTGGCACAGTCACTGCTGCAGTAAAGTAACGACAGTGCATGCACTTCTGTTACCACAAATTTTACATGTAGAACACAACTTGCCTCAGGAATATAAATGCATCACCAGCTACTAATTTTTTGGAACTAACAAAGACACTCCATCCAGTTGTGAGCAAGTGGCGCCTTGGTTGTCCTGGAGTCAAATGTTTTTGGTCAATATCCTAGTAATTAGAAGTTTCATGGCAATGGAGACTGAAAATGAAAACTACAAAAAAATCAGGGCAACAGAGTATGTCAGAATCCTTATATCCCTCTCAGAAGGACAAGGATATGAAATAAATCTCCCTGAACATATATGTGCAAAACCATTCAAAGTAGAACTTCAAAACAAAATCTGTTCAATACCAAAACCTTGTAAAAGCAATCACTTAAGGCCAACAAGCTGTATCACGAAGCTACTATAAAGAAATACCAAAAAAGAATCCAGCAAATAACAAACGAATTATTTTTACGTACTCACTTGGTTTTCCTTTTTCCCTCTTTTCTTTTTGTTTTGTGTGTGTGTGTGTGTGTGTGTTGGGGTGGGGGGGAGGGGGGGGGGGGAGTAGAAAATCATGATAAGCTACCTGAAATAGCGAGAAAATAAAGGTACCTATATATACTACATTATTTTCCAGCTCCTTCATTTATATTTCCACTTTGTACAGGACTGGGTATAGTACTTGCTTCTAAAAGAAATATAGAAGTATTAATATCCTTTGAAACAAAATATGTACCGAAGAATCAACTTTCTAGCAATGTTACAGGAAATTGCATGCACCAATACCCACTAAAACTTTGCATGGTCTCCAAAGTAGTAACAATACAGAGAAAGCTTAATAAAAATAACCATACATATAGCCTTGTAGCATATAGTAATCACTGAATATATATTCCAGCCTAAGCAATTATTGAAAAATCTGAAGTGACGACCAAGGCTATTAATTGTCACAAAGATTCAACATATAAGTCTTCAAACCTCGAAAAATGTGTCGGAAATGCCACTCATTTCCATGCAAATCAGTGGCAACCAATTCCTGCCATGGGGGCTGCTGGGACATATCCTGAACAGACAACATTGAAAATTAGGCATAGGGTAACATGACCAATTAAAGATGGTTGTCACTTTTATTATAATTAGAGTTTTGAAGCTAACCAGAGGTGGCAGACAATCATCTGCATGTCTCCGAAGAACAGAGAATCCACCGTGAGTGCTTGTGTCAGAAGCAGTAAGTGTCTTGCAGAATGAATGGACTGTACACCTAGGAGGATCTGGTACGGGAGGATCTGGGCTTGTAACCTCACTTTGCTGTTCCAGGGGGGTACACGTATATAAGGCAGGCACAGAAAAAGATAAAAAGAAAAAACTGTAGCATAAAAAGAAATCAAGGAAAGCTCACATCTGCTTCAGGTAACAAAGTAATGTGTGCATAGACCTCATCTGTCTCAGGTTCAGCCTACACTCCAAGGACAAAGTAACAATTAATGACAACCATAGGAAATATTCCAATTCCCCAAATGCCCAGCAAACAAAAACAGAAAAGTAAGATCAAATACAATGTAGGTAATGGTGATTATGACAAACTCACCCGAAGCTGGATATTAACAACTTTACATAGGATTTTAGATGGCAAGTCAAATGAAGGCATTTGCTGCTCTGACCCCTGATGTAGAGATGCTTCAAGCTAAAACGGAGGAAGACAAGGGTCACAAAGACAAATAGAACATAAAAACATTCAGACAAATACAAGAAGGCCACCATTGAGAAGATACTGGTTTGTGATATAGTTTAAAGAGTTTGTAAATCAAGAATGGAAGGATCAACAGCAAAAAAAATTATCTTAAGTGTATATCACAAGGAATGCCATTAACCTTTTTTTTCCCCTTTTCCTCTCAGGATTGCATCACTGAATACTTAACAATATGTTAAACTTTACAGATGTTTAACCAACATTCCTACCAAAACATACAAGAAGAACACAACCAGCCAACCTCTAAATACCCTACAGGAGGGACCTTTGTTGGCTGTCAACACAGTTTAACCAATAACCAGTACCCAAAAAGTCTAGATATATCTTTCTTTCTACCAAACATATATCAAACCGCATATCTCTGACATACCTGTTCCATATGACCTTGTGGAAAGTAATAGACTCGCTCCCCTTGACGTGGAAGTGTGACAAGAGGACCGGCACAAGCATGCCATAATTCCTTGTATAAAGCATCGTTTGGAACCCCTATAGAACCAAGATTGTAAGTTCCATTAACAAGAAAAACATTAAAAAATTACATGTGCTTTGTAAATCAGATGTAAGAAAAGCTAGCAAATTAGAGACAGAAGTATGAAAAATTTTAGAGCACCATTGGAGAACAAACTGAGAGACAACAAAGCACCATGGTGTTTACGATAGCTTGCACCAGATTTACACAATTATCATCATATGAAGTTATCAAATAATACTAAAATACTTAGGGAATTAAGCTAAGTTGGTTGTGCCAAAAATCCTAAAACAAGTGAAGCAATTTTTGTACCATTAGATGCCTACAAGAGGGCACATAAAAGAAATTAGAAGCTCATTAAGCTCCACCAGTGAATACTACACATGATCCTTTTGATAAGTGAATATATGTTAGATGACACTATGACGTCATACTTCAGGATTTATTAATCCTTTTAGACGGGAAGAATAATTTTGCCATAAAAAAATTAATTAAGTTCTAAAATCTTTCATATTCCATGCTATATTTCATTGAAGACAAGCATGTACTGTGCATTTTTGATGATGTGTTTCAAATGTTAAGATGATCTACCGATTTCCATTAGTTTGGTAACACAGACATGTAGCCCCAATCTGCTTCTTAGCTGTAGTTAATGTTTGGCTTAGTGAAAGATGATAAACATGAAATATAAATCAAAAGCTATATTGTAAGCATCATCTAAACTCAAAGAAGTGCGCAAAACCCCCCAAAAGAGATGTCTGGACTAAAAAACATTTCAGGTTTACTAACGAAAACATTTATAGTCAATCACATGGAGATCACAAGGAAAAAGACAAAAAAGGAAGGAAAAGGGATACTAAAAGCCATAATAAGAAGAATAAGTAAGATTGACCAGAAAACCTAGTAACTTTTCTTTTGCCCACTCAGATATATAATCTTCAACTCCGCACTCCTCCCCCCCCCCCCCCCCCCCCCAAAAAAAAAAAAAAAAACAAAAAACACAACAACCAACAAAGAAAAGGAAATATTAGTTCCGTTCAGAGCACTGAGAGATAGACAATTCCAGTTATTTTGGTAACATTTTATTTGACAAGAAAGAATCATTTTATAAATTTGAACAGCACAAATTACATCAACAACACCCTCTTGCGTTAATCAACAGATCCATGTAATCATAATTCTGCAGAAAATCATTCACGATTAACACTAACTGGAAGAAACAACTCAAACCTGCACAGGCTCTGCCTGAGGAATGATTCGATGCTACAAATGCCATTAGAATATCGCTCAGATCTTCAGCACAGAGTGAGCACTATATCTACAAAACCATGAATTAAAAGATTGTTGCATTAAACAAGACAGTATGATGAGAATCTAGAAACAAATAATTTTCTAATCAAATTAGCAATCACATTCCTAATATTGTCAGCCACAATTAACGGCTTCAGATTCAACTTGTAAAATCCTAATTACTCAACTCTGCCAGTCTAGCTCTGCTTCGTGCCTTAAAAAGAAACCACCTATATAAATGCACAAAGTTGGATCCTCAACATGAAACGCCATTTCTCCCTAAAACCAGAAACGCACTCAAAACTTTCACGTGTCCGGTACCTTCGAAACTTTTTCTAAAGCAAAAGCAGCAAATTCTCGTGATTTAAAGTCATCAAAACCTCCGTTCCCAGAAAAATTACCCGTAATTTCTGCACCCATCACATTCCATAAGTTTTCACTCTCATGCAAAATAATAAATACGTCAACCAGTAATTATTTAGTGCCTTCTTGGTAGGCGGAAAAAAAAACAAGGAAAATCAGCTACCAAGTGTGTCTCCAAAATTCCGTGACAATTCCCGATCCGAGAAAAATGAACAACTACCCCGACCCACGTTTACTCTCACTCTTGAATTCCATTTCCGTTTTCAGAGAAGCAAAGTACAACAAAGGAGACACCAATTTCAGAAAAAATCCCACTTTTCTCTCGCTTTACACTAACTCCTTCACCAACCAAACACCCCCACAAAGCCCGATCTCCCAGATTCCCAACATCCTCACACAGAAAACCCTCACTGCACGCATGGATGATACACAAACCAAACATATGTCCACAAATTACCAAACAACGGAACCGTAGAGAGATTGTGTGTGTGAGAATGCACATGCTACTACCTCAGAGAGTTCCCTTCTCCTTCTTCTTGTCCTCCGGCAACAATCGACGGAATCGGAGGCTAATTGATTAGGGTTTGGATTCAGACAGAGAAACGAAATGGATGAAATGCTAGAGCGATCGACAAGGTCGTGTTTGGTTGAAGCCGACAGGACCCTCTTCTATGCCTTTTTTTCAGCTCTCTTCTGCTCTCTCTCTCTCTCTCTCTTCTCTCTCTCTTCTTGGTTTTTCTCTTTCTTCTTTGTTTTATTATCTAAAATATTCTTTAATTTCTTTGTCTACGTCTCTCCCCCTCCTGTGACTTGGACTGGCTCCAAGACATCGAGAAAAGGCATGGGATTAAGCATCTTTTGCTTCCCACCATACCTCCTTTAATAAAAATATGTATATATCACCATCTACATATTCTAAAAAATAATAAAACTTCCCATCAGAAAATCTTCATTAGTTAACTTAAGATCATTAGAAATTGACCTAAAAGCTTAATTTAAAAGCTAAGTCATATATTAAAAAGTCTTTTTATTTAAATTTCACCATTTTATCTTATACAACGAAATTAAACAAAATTAATTTAGACTCTGATACTATTTTATGAAGTCAAAAATTAAATAATTTTATTTAAATTTTATTTTAAAAATATTATCATATTATGCAAGACTCTTATTATGTACATCAAGATAATTATTTCATTGGTTTTGTAGATTCTAGTTAAAAATGGCTTAAGTTTCATATTATTTAAATTTTATATGAGAATCATCTTTATAGAGAAATTTTTTTAAATACTAGCATAATTTTTAAACTATTTAAATAAGATCTTACTCACAAGAAAAAAAGACTTATTTATTATTGAATCGACTTTCCTAATTTTAGGTTGATCCTAATGGAGTTATGATATTATTAATGAACATAATTATTACTCGATGGGTGCGTGGAGTGCACGCACTTTCTCTTTTCGTATATATTGGAAAAGGAGCGAACAGCGATTCAATGCGTGCCCCGGTTACCCTACAGGCTACAGCGGCTGTCCCGTGGTCCACGCGCAGTAACAAAATTATTATTTTATTTACTTTCTTTTTGTATTGACAAAACCATTATGCTCAAGCGTTAATTAATCTTGGTTTTTCCAATGATCAATCGGTAAAGAATAAATTAATCACGAGAGGGTAATCATTTCTGGTTTGGCATGGAAGTTACCGATTTGTGCTCAAGTCCTTGTGCTTATTACGACTATTAATTCTACCTTGGATTTTATAATAGTTTGAAGGGTAGGTTTCTTGGGTATCCTTTGGATCGAAATGGAATATCCATCCACAGTATTGAATTGGTTGTTTCCTTAATTTTTTAGCAAATAAACGAAGCACGATAGTATTCAAAGTCAGGTCCATTTTCAGCATATTTTAAAGGGTTAGTATTGAAGCATATTAGTCATAAATTCTTAGTACATATGAACTGAACAAGGAATATAATATACCAAAAAATGGCCTGCTTTCCACACACATGCACTGAAAAAAGTGCCTTTTTAATAATAATTCACTTAAAATTATAATATTAGCTAGAATGTCTTGTATTACCAAATGTTTTATATATGAATATAAATAAATAATAAATTTTTAATATAATATCAACATACATAATTTAGGTAATATAGGTGTAGAACCTCTTTCATAATATTACATACCAAACTTGCAACTTCACCTAATATTATAAGGTGGAAATTGGAATATTTTATATCTCCTATTGGAAGATCAAAAACTCTAACTTAAAAGCTAAAAATTTAAAGGGTTCTTATTTCATTTAAATTTTATCTCAAAAATTATATTTTTTATTGTTTGACTCTCATTTTATATACACTCTTTTACACATTAAGTATTATTAGGCCTAAAGTTACATGAGATGAAACAGAATTAATATAAACTCTAGTATTGTATTAAAAGATTTTTTTTTTTCATTTATCTTAAGAATTCTATCTCTTGATTTTTTTCTTTCGAAGAAACATATCTCCAATTATTTTATCTCGCTTTCTTTTTGCATTTTTAATTGAGAGGACATCAAATCATGATACAAGTCATATTCAGTATAATTATTGAGTTGTACGTATCTCTTTGCTAAAATTGAACAGTATGTGAAAAATTGTCATGTCGCACTTGAACAAGGTGGGGTGCTTGGAGGAGTATTTTCCACAGTGGGCTCCAATTCCAACGGTGAAACTCTTTCTGGAAGCAACATTGATGGGGATTCGACCCACTGAAACTGAAATATGCTACCATTTGCAAAGAGATAAATTGCTTCAAATATGAAGTTGGAAAGATGCATAATTAGAAACCAAACGAGCTCATTATAGCTCCATTAATATTGCAGGTAGCTTCCACGACTCTACACCTTTCATATGACGTAACATGAAACGTGCAAGTTGCATCTAGAGCATCATATTTAGATGGATGATGGGTCCATTGGAGACAAATCTCCAGAAGAGCTGGATTGATTTTCTTAAAAAATAAGCCCTTGACCAAAATGAGGTTTAGAAATAAAAATAACCCTAAAAACAAATTCCACTTGACCAATTAAAAATATGAAAATCAACCAGGAAATCGCCAAAGAAACTAAATATAAAAGCCTGTCTACTTGAGAACCATTGGGACAAGAGAATTTGAATCTGTCATAAGGCTTTCTTAGATATCTCATATTGTTTCTACCATGTAAAACGGCTGATATAACCCAAGAAGCAATGACATTCATGGATTTTCTGTTTGCCGTCAATTAAGCTTGGTTGATGGCAGGCATCCAAGCCATCGGCACCTACTAGTTATCTTCTGTAAGTTTCTTAGATACCCTCAAAGAGTTTCTGCCATGTACAACCTTTTTTTTTTTTTATCAAGATTTAGGCAATTTAGACTTTATTATATCATTTTTAACATATTCATGTATCCAACATGAGTTGCAAATTTTGAGTTAGGGTATAACTCCCCCACAAACTACTTGGAAATGCAAGTTTTATACATTCACTCTCAAACTACTTGGAAATGCAAGTTTTATATACAAAAAGTATCATATTCTAAATCTATAGTTATATATTAATTACAAAGTTTATTCCAATTTAAAAATTAACTCAAAAGTCAAGAATTATTTCTTCTTCATAAATAAAATTTTAAGAAAAATTTAGGTAATATAACATTTTTATCGTACCAATACTAATAGTTGTCATTGAACTTGATTGATGACACGCATCCAAGCCTTTTGCTCAAAACAAACATATTTAAATACAAGGATGTCAGACTTTGAGGATGCTAAGATAAAGCTGCAGACGAGCATGAAGAAAAGGTAGACACGTCTGAAAACAAAATGCATATGAAGAATTGCACAATAAAAGAAAGGAGCCTGATTTAAGATGTTCAATCAATTTCTTCCAAAGATTTGCAGCCCTTAACATTCTTGGACCTACCCAATTTAATGAGGAAATGATGTTTCATCCTCAAATCTAACAATTGTGCCATTGAAACTGAAACTTGACAGTGAGAATGATGCATCATAACCTTCATGGAAGAAGAGGTGTCAAGCAAGGGACACAAGTGTAGCTTCCTTCAAGGACTTCTTCACCTGCAAATCTCATCCCAATCTTCATCCCAACAAATAGCTGGTGGCTTTTAGGTTCAAGGTATTTGTTGAGACTTCCAATGAACTCCACCCGACCTGTTCTGACATAAAACCAACAGTGTGGGTTGAGTATTTGCTAATTGGTTTGGAATCTTCTTTATATATGGATTTTTTTTCTTTTTTTAATGCCAATTTGTGTAAAAAAATTAAACATTTTCTAGCATGAGTGTATCATTTCTCATGGATTAAGTATTCATATAACTTGTATTAGATGCTTGATGTAATGAGAAATGTTAAAAATGATGTGAGTTAAACATCTTACATTAGAAATATTTGGGTTTAGAACCCTTCTTATATCTTTTGTTGTTTGCTACTGAAGGACAAGGGATAGACAAACTGCGCATGTCACTAATATTCCATCTTAAAGACCATATGTATGTTAGTAATGACTAATCTAGGGTTAACATTTATCCTTCCAAGACACTTCAAGAAAGTATAGCCAACACCTTTTCAATAACATTTACTACTCACATGGAAATGTATCTCTTTTAACCATCAATTTTAATGGAACTTTTCTAGTGTAGCATGGAATATGTGTTTAAATGTAACACCTTATTGGTTGTGGATTAAGTGCCACTTGGGAATATGAAGAGTATTAAAAATGAAGAATAGTAACTATTTTACATGCTAATATCTTTACTTTGAAATCATTGTTATATATGAAGGTATTCATTTCTCTTAATAATCGATTTCAATGAAATAAGGAAGCCTTTTCTACTATACCAAATGATTGAAATCAAGTAAAATATTGCATCGGATTGTTCCATGTGTACCATACATCATTCTTCTACATATAAGTTTAGGTTCCTTACCATATTCTTAAAGACAACGTGAGGCCCCACGAAGATGTTAACAATGCAATAGAGGTATGAAGAAGTCATAAACCTTGGCTTGAAGACGACCGAGAGGCATGCACAAATGGCTGTGTAGACTACGAGTCCTAAGCAAAGTACGCAAGAATTATTAGCAGCTATGCAAATGCATCACGAGCTGCTAGCTTTTTGGAACCATCCAGATGTCTACAGGCAACGCGCTCTTGCCCAGCAGTCGTTGTCTTGATCACCATGGGCTTCACGTCGATGGAGACTTGACACGAAAACTACTGAAAATCAACAGCAAAGTACAACAGATTCCTCACGTCCTTATTACACGAGGATGACGTAAAAATATAACTAAACAGTATAAAAGATGCAGGCCTATTTTTAGTGATTGCTTAAGTTTGTAAGTGTTATTTTTACTAATGTAAAGTTCTTGCTTAAACCCCCGGTCCAAGTTCAATCTTTGATGAATAATGTGCATATTTTTTGAATTAGGTTAAATTACAATGAAGAATAATTGGTTCTGATATCATATAAAAGAATTTGTGACTAAAATAATCCAAGTTATCTTGGTTCCAATGAAGATAAGACATCTTGATTATTGAAATTTTCATAAATTACTTATAAATATGAAGTTTTGGGAACTTTTATCATGAATTGTGTCATTTGATAAGTTATTAATATGAGAATTATCAAAGAGAAAATAATAAATTGCTATTATTTGGAGAAGTATTCTTACCTATAATGAGATTTGATGTGACATTAGAAGATGGAGTAAAAAATAAAAATGTTAAAATTTTTAAGAAATATTTTTTAATTTTTATTTATTGTACATAAACTAAATAAAATAGAAGATGCTTTCAACAACTAATATTTCTATTCTTTTGAATGAAAGTAAAAAAAAAAAATATGAGAGAGAGTTTTTTATTTAAAAATATAAAATTCTTCTTAAAAATATCATTTTCAGTGAGATTTAAAGATTTTTAACTTCTATTTTCTCATGAATATAGTGACTTCTATAATGTTAGAGTATATTTTTATATTTTTATATTTTTATATTTTTATATTTATTAATATAATTTACTTTTCTATCAAAAATAAATAAATTACTACTCTAAAAATATAAGAATTATTTATCAAAATTATATACACATTTATATTCTTTAATATTTGTTCTATACATTGTTTATTATATGATCGACATAATCTTCCAACAAGTATATGAAACTCCCATATTCTAAAACCTTTTGCAGGGTTTTGGTGAGTAGTAAACCTAACCAAGAGAACTCATTGTAAAGATCGAGACATATGCCTTGGAGCATACATCGTAAAGACAAATGTAAGATTCCAGCCCAAGCATACTCCAAAATCTGTAGCAATGAGCAAGGTTATTCGTTGTCATAAAGACTAGATAGGCCTATCTTCAACCTCGATAAATGTGCCAAAAATGCCATTTATTTCCATACAAATCTGTGGCAACCAGTTCCCGGCTCGGGGCTGCTGCTACATGTCCTGAACAGACAACTGAGAAGTCCAAATTGACACATCCAGTGTCTCATAAAGTGCCATATACTAGTCAGAGCTATGGACCTAGCCAAGCCATGGATACTTGTGTCAAAAGGAGTAGGCATCTTGGAAATCGAGGGGACAGTGCCGGAAAGTCTGGGAATGAGGAATTGTTAAGAATATGAAAGTTTAGAGGGTAAACAACCTCAACAAACCAAACCTTGTAACTTGGAAAAGAACTCTGCTTAGTAGAATTCCAAAGTGTCATAATTAGCTTTATTATTTCAAGGAAACACTAGGATGAAAATTGCCAATTGAAGAAAAAGGAAAACCTTGAAGAATATTTTTTATTCTAAAACTTCAATTGAGTTAAATACCCATCGCATTATCCAATCCAATTTACTTTGTTTATATTTTTGTTCACATTACTTAAATCTTATCTTTATATACACTTTATATGAAAAAATGACCATTTTTCTTTCAATTCAATCTTAGAAGAAAAAAAATGACTACTTTTTGTTAACCAAAACCTATTAATTATATGTTATTATGACTTAGATTTAACTGCTCAATGTTCATGAATACAGAATTACCACGATGTCTCAAGTTCAAGGCATATTAAAAATAGTACGTGCTGTACATTGTTTAAATTTTATTGAAAAATTGACCTTTGTTCTTAGAAATCAATTTAAGAAAAAGATTAATTCAAACTCGATTAATCCAACCCATAAATTCTAACCCCCTACAGAACAAGAAAGCCAAAAAAACTCCCATGTGCTTTGTTTAACAAATTGAGTTTTGCATAGACTTCATCTATCTTGGGCGTAGCCTACAAGACAAGGCAGAACTACAAACGAATGGAAATCATTCAAGATGCAAAAAACCTAACTATGGATTCTCCATGGAATAGCTCAAAATAAGATGCTACTAATACTCTAAAAAATAGTTTATGGATAATGTTAACTTCATATCAAAAGATAGATATTTGAGATAAAGTTTAAATTTTTAAAATAATTTTTGAGTTAAACCTTTAAATTTTAATGTGATATTATAGTTTAGATAGGACAAAAGTCTCATGTATCAACTAATCCTAAGGAAAAATCTCTAAGATAAAATTTAATAATAAAAAAGACCTCTAAACTTCAAGTTAATTTTTAGATTAGGCATTTAAACCTTCTAACTAACTCTTAGACCAAATGCTTATAATATTCTAACATCTCTTTCGAGTATGATGATAATGATGATAATGATGATAATGGCATAACCTACTAGAAGCAGAAAGTTTACAAGTTTACAAAGAATTAGCCGGGAGATTAAATTAAGGCATTGGTTGTTCCGACTCCACGAGCATAGAAGCTTCAAGCTGCAAAGAAAACACGCACAAAAAAAACATAAAACTACGTCCAAAGTTCTTACTTATCCAACGTCAATAATGGTTCCTTGTTATTGTCTGTAGTTAACAAGAAAACAGTTTTAATAATGGCTGGATACCATAAATTGGTCACCAACCATGAAATTCTTACAGTATTACAAAAATTAGTCGTCGATCATTTTTTTATTCATAATTTATCACAGCACGAGCCAAACAGGGCAGGTATATGTTGCTTTCTGCCGACCAATATGACCAACATCCGAACTTCAAGATACCTGTTTTACATGACCTTCTGGTAAGCATGTAACAAGGGGAACGGCACAGTCATGCCACAATTTCTCGAATAAAGCATCACTTGCCCCCTCTAGAAACCACAAGAACATAAGCTCTTTTTGGCAGCTTTTGGATCGTGGTTAAGTAGTCATTTCATTTCATTTCATTTTAATTATGACTTTTGGATGGAATTATGATACACACTATTTGTAATTCGCTGCAAAACATTTTATATATAAAGAAATTATAAATTCTTTATAGGTTACTTTTAAAGGAAAAGGAATTCTCTAATAAAATATAAAATTTACAATTTAGGTAAATAATATCTTATTATAGTCTATAATTTAGATAGAGACTTTTTCTGTGATGTCACTCACGAAACTAATAATTTTACTTTACTGTAATTGTGCATATGATATTAGAATGTTTTACATTATTTAAAATGTATTTTAAAAATTTTATAGTTTTAAAAAAGAAAGTTGACCCCTTTCTAATATCACATTAGGATACAAGTTTTAGATGCAATATTGTATCACGAACTTAATTTAATTCGTCTTCACCTTATCCCTTAATCCCATTACTCACAAACTTGACCATGTTTAAGATGAAATAATTTGTTAAATAGTAATTATCTAATATCATTAATATATATTTTTATTAGGTAAAGAGGAGGTGTGAAGAAATTAAGTATTGAAATTGAAACCTCTTTGGTCCCAACAGAGTCAAATATTTATTAACAAGTAATATAATCCTATAGTTATAAATAAAGGATGAAGTCTTTGGAAAAGAAGGGATTCTCCCGTATGTTCTTGGATTTTCACAAACTATCTACAATTATTGGTTTCTCTAGTTGTTGGGACAATTATTTGTATTTATATCTATCCCTAGCCTCTTTATTCCTCCACGAAACACGCATTGGATTCATTGAGTCTTGGTCTTTGATGAATTGATGTCCTTAGACTATCTTTATGGACTTATTGAGCCCTTATAAACTATTGTGCCCCGTTATTTTTACGCATGAAACTTGACTGACTCAAAGCACCTAGAACGTCGGGAGACTTCTTTGGCTTGTCTCTTACCATCACACTTTTTATGATAATCAGTTTCTTTCTTTGTTGTCAAACAAATCCCTTCTAACAAAATCATTGTAATTATTTTTTATCAAGTTTTAACGACTGTTTGTGCCTCTAGTGTCGGTCACCATGGCCATGGCAAGGCTTCTCCGCCCATAGCCGTCGAGAAGGCTAGGCGGACGTCCCATCTAGCCACCACGATGGCTTGCTGAGAAGGAAGGCAAGATCAGCAACTTGGACGTAACGTGTCAAGCATGCATGGGCGTAGGATTTAATTGGGTGTAATAATAGTTTTGTACTCAGTAGTCTATGTAGTAGGTTATGATGATGACTTTTGTTTTTAATTTGTGAACCATGCGTAGGGAAGTGTGCAGGACTGCCTGTAGTTAGGCATTGGGTAGCAGAAACGATACTTAGACAATCATTTTTGTTAGGAAGGAGAGGTGTAAACTTAAGCCTTAGGCGTAAGCCAAGGGAAAAGTTTGAAATGAAAGTATTTATAATAGTTTTTTTTTCAATGGGAATTTTTAGGGAGAAGCAAACTTAAAAAGAGCTTAGACTATAAGCATAACCCGACCCACATAATAAATATTTAACAAGTAAACATATTTACACTTCAAAAATATCATCCATTATGTAATAGAAGAGTCTTTTAAGTTATGAAGTATTTAGCTTTTGTAAACCTAAAGAAATTTACAAGGTCTTTTTCTTGATAAAAACAAAGACTGTTTTATTCTTTTAATGAAAATAGACATATTATTTCTCTACGATGAAACAAATCCCTAAATCCAAAATCATTGCTCTTCTTTCAAATACTAATCTTTAGAATCCCTTGCATGATCTGATTATTATGGGCATGTAACGATGGACTTGGAAACGGTCTCGGTGGGGTTGGCGGGCTTGAGGACCGGTTACGGAAGCATGATCAACCAGAAAGCCATGGCTGGCATTTGATGGGCTGAAGGATAGCCTGTGCACAGCGGCGGTGGGCCGAAGAGCTTGTATATTGCAAAATCAGAAGACATTGGCTGGCGTTTGTGTTTTGGTACCTTGTCTTCATATAAACTCTTCATTTTTCCATAATGAATTTAGATGTTTTTTCAGGAAATCTATGTGCTTTTCTATACATTTGTTTCAATTTGCATATAAAACATTAACAAAAAACATCATAATTTTTCACAAACTTAAATGAACCACTTTAGGTGATGGATTTTGTCTTTTTTTTTTTTGGAAAGTAAAGAGAGACTCAAGGTGACTTATATAATGGATCATGTCAAAAGTATATGAACATGTGTTTTATATATTATCAATATTTTAATCTAAAAATTTCTTATATATGAAATTATCTCATTTCCCTAACAAATAAATTTAGGAGAAGAAGTGAACTTTTTTAACATAGTATTATATTTTGATTTTAAGTGCAAAACATTTCATTATTTATAAACTATAATTGGGAGACGGACTTATTAAAAATAACATAAGTAAATATTTTATATCATTAAAATCTTATTTTGAAATTTTTTAATATTTTAACTATCAATTTTAATTTATTGAAGAAAACTATGTCTTCATTCAAAGATAATTTTTAAATAAAGATTAAATAATGTTAGTAAATGTTTAATTACACTCTCCTGGATTAAAGCTTTGCTGCTGGCCATTGCTGCATAGAAGGCATCCTTTTGAAAAGTGGCGGTCGTCCATTTTGTTTCTAAAAGAGGAATCCGAGAGGGAGAGAGTGAGAGGATGATACTGAGGACTCCGCCACCGAAGAAGCAGAGGTCCGAGACCGGGGCGCCGGAGAGCCCGCCGGGGGCCAGGTCGGATCAGCGCCTCGTTATCTATGAGGATCCTCCGTCTGCAGCGCCTTCCCAGCCCTCCGAGTCGGAGCACTTGCTCTGCACCTACCAATGCCGCCAAATGGTGTGTACTAAACAAATTGCTGCGTCTGATCGATTTCTCGATCATCGATTTTGATTTTTTTTAGCTTTCATTTTATTTGTTTTTCCTGATTCTAGTGAATACACGGTGAGATTTTCAGCTGGAAGGTACCATGTGTGTGCGTATGTAGCGCATGCATAGGATAAGAAGGAAAACGAAGGAAGAGTTTGATTGGAAAATGAATTGGTGGAATTTTGATTGGGATAATGTTCAGCTACCCGATAGTTTTTACTGAGATACTGTTCATATACCCGATCGATCATTATGGTCTCTGACATTCTCTCTTTCTTGGAAAGAAAACTAATCTCATATGCATTAGCTCGCTTGTTTGCCTACGGACGTTAATGCTTGTGTTTCTGTTTTTTATCTCTTGAGGATTCACGAATTCCTTTCTCTTCTTTTTGTAGGTAAAATCGGACTTTTTTGACGCTTTAAGCACTGCAGAGAAGCAAGTTGTTGACTACCAGTCCAGATTGGAGGCATTGAATGAGAATTTCAGCAAAGTTGGTGAGTTGCAGAAATGGTTCCACCATATTATTTAACGTTCTTGATAATTATTTCTTTTTGTATTTCTTTACGTGCATTCATGAGTCAATTCATACCACAAATAAAGTTGATCCTTATCGATTGCCAAAATTAAATGCCTTAGATGTGGGCTTTCTCTCAATTTTTTTCTAAGATTTTTCTTAATGTAGTTAGCATTCCAATAACTGATCAACTGACTGATAGTCTTAAGAAGTCGCTGCTCATGAAACCAATAAGATGAATCACTAGAGCTTATTGACTGTTGCACAGATTTCTTTTATTATTTGGAAGAGAATTAATAACAACATGAAATCTGGTTTATTTCGAGTTGTATGTAAGATCCTGAATCAATATTTTATGAACAAATGGTGTGAATTTATAGGTTTTCTCAAATAGATATTGCTGCTGTAAAATCTGTTCATTTATGAATTCTGTGGATCCCTTGAGAACTGGTGTAAGCTTTTGTCCCTGATTTAGTCACGATCCCTACAGAAGCTGAGAGGAAGAAATTTCTAGATCAATTTTTATATACCGAACAAGAACTTGCTGCTGCAAAAGGGCGTGAACAGGCATTGCAGGAGCAGCTTCTGAAAGAGGTGAATGATTTTCAGGAACGGTTTAAAAAGCAGATACAATCACAAAGCGAAATTGAGGTATGCTTTTTTTGCTTTTCACGTTCTTGTTTTATGAAATTAATCAACAAATCCATTTGGTTCCCTGTCATGTTTTGTTTTTAACTAGAAATGTGAAAGTTCTGATCCCAAACTTAATCAGCATAACCTTTTGTTTCACTTGTTTTATTGAACCCTTTAATTTGGTTAATATTACTCCTTTTGCAAATTATTTTCTTCCAACTTTTAATTTGATTGCAAGTTCTTTGATGATTCTTATCACTGACACTATCTCGGCAGCTTTGGTAATATATTGATGTGATTTCGTTTCATGAGGAAACTTCCTCTTGACATGAAAATCAACAATGTCGTGGCCAAAATTCCTTGTACTTGAAGGCATAATATGATATCACTAACTGTCAATGACTAGACATCCATATATTACTCGAGCTGTGCTTTTCTTTGGGGCGCTTCCACTTTTGAAAGCTGAAGCTACTGTGCCACCTGTTTAGTAGTGGACTTCTCCTCAAATTTGTGAAGTGCTTTGAGTATTTGTAGGTAATTTTGAGTAGAAGTGAAAGATAGCTTCTATAGACAGCAATTTTCTTGTATTCTTAACTGCAGCAATACCCAACTAGCCTAGGAAGACCACCTTTACTTTGCATGATTACCTTGAGAAATTATTCCTCTCTACTATGATGAATCCCTAATGAATCGAGACAAACTTATATTTGTTCAACCAGTGCTAACTTAAGATCTCTTTCTCTCTGCTTGTCTACCTGTTTCTACCCCTTGGTCAGTGACATTAGTAATTAATTGTTGATTTAGTCTTAAATATAGTTTGTTTATTTACCAATCTTGGGTTGTTAGAGAAATTTGTCAGCCAATCAGTTTTTTTATGCTTGAAATTTGTATTCACGTTGTTATGTTGCTTCTTTTTTGGTTTCTTCAATAACATGTAGATTGTGAAATGATAAAGGTTATTGCCTATTTTGAATCTCAGGTAAAGCTCCAGAACGAAATGAATCTTCGCTTGAAAGCCGAGTCTTCAGCTGCTTCAGCTGAAGATAAAGCAAGTACATTCGAGAGAAAACTAAGCCAGCTCTCTGAAAGCATAGAGAAGGAGAAAAAACGTCTCAATAATGAGATTGAACTGCTGCAAAGAGAATCAAAGCATGCCACTTCTAAAATAAGTATAGAAGTGAGTAGATATATCTTGTGCTCTAAATTTTCATGGAATCTTTTTGAACACCTATTCATTTATTGGTAATTGTCTTGTTTGATTCTCCTGTTTGAAGCTTGAAAGAATGGAATGCAGAGCTAGTAATGCTGAGAAAGAATCAGAACTTCTGAAAGGGCAGTTGGAAGATATTAAGCAGCAACTTGTTGAGGTTTCTAGCTTTTATTCGTTTGTTGGTTCATGGATCTTATATACAATTTTCATGTCCAATTGCCTCTGATGTGAATGGTCTTAGTTTTTATCATATCTTTGTTTTGTGGATTACCTTTTCTTGTCTTCTTTTTGAATGTCTCCCTAAAAAAAAAAAAAAAAAAAAAAAAAAAAAAAAGGGTTTCTCCTTAGTGTTGATTTTGAATTTTTGTTCATATCAGGCTTCCAACTAAATCAAGTGATTTGCATGAGTTCTGTACACTTAATTTTCTAAATGCCACTTACCAAAGTTTATTTTTTTTATAGTGCCTGAATCAGAAGAGTGAAGTGGAGAAGAAATTATCAAGTTTCACATTTCAAGAAGTCTCTTCTTCGGATAGTAATAGTTTGGTTAAGCATCTCCAGGAAGAGCTTAGAAACTATGTAAGTTTGGCCGCTTGTACTTTATTACCGTTTACATAGCTTGTGAACAGTACTTTCAGTGCATTTGGCCAGCAGCTGATTTCTTTGTTGGGCTCTTGTTTTCCAGTGTTTTAACTGTTGTGCTCATAACATGTTGGAATTGTTTTAAAAAACCAAAAGTATCATCTTAAATACCACATTGTATGTGAAGAGCAAGTTGAACTTATATCAGACAATATATTGGTTATAACATCATTCCAGTCATTGAGCTATCTATGGAAGACTTAAACCCATTGCCCTGTTGTCTCCTAATACAAAAGTATGTAAACTATTAAAAAGAGTTACAGTAGATCTATTTCCTTCTTCATAAGGTAAGGTAAACAGCCAGGCGTGGTGAGATAGGAGCATCTTTTTCCTTCTTCCTTGGAAGTTCATCCATGTTAACTTGTTCCTGCATTAACTCATTTGTAATTGAATGGCAATGAAAATTATGGTACGTGGATAGACTACAGATATACACAAATACACACATGCACATATGCACACTCACATAGACATTCACACCATCTATTATAACAGTGGTGCTTGGACTGTAACGGCAAATATTTGACTGGAGTAGAATTATAACATTAAGTCGCTACAGAAAAGAATGACCTATATCTTGGGTATTTGTGTTATATCATTTTTGCCAAACCCCTTTAAGATCAATTGTTATTTATCTAATCAAAAGCATTGTTGTTTGCTGGCTGTAGTTGTTGGTCAAAATTAGTGTTGCTGATCTGGTTTGCCCAAATCTTAGCTTGGTTTTCATTGCAAGTTTGCTCCGCTGCTAGTTTTACTTTATCTCTAGTTCCACTTGGTACCTAAGTATGCCCATTCCATTAAAAGGCATATTAGTTTGTATAAATGTTGGAATGAGGAAATTCTTATTACTCATTAATCAGAAATGTATGATGTATCCTCTGGTAAAATGCTACAATCACGGAGAGGAACTTTCAGGGATGCTTGTTTGGTAATAGTATATCTTTCTTATTTTTGTTATCTCAAACAGTACATTGCAGTCCTCGCAAAATACAAGTTCTGACATAACCTTTTAGCTACTTATCCCATGTACTCTCTCTGTATACTTCATAATCATTCTGTTCTTGGGCGTTTGGTGCTTAAATCTTGTAAAATCCTTTGTTACTGTTACTCAGATGGTGGGCACAGTAGTTGTAGCGTTTTTCTGAAATTACTAGGTTCTTGTGAGATTTTCTGTGTTGGCTGCTACTTAAGGTTGGATCTTAACATTCGAAAATATAGTTAGGAGCAAGTTGTTCACATACTTCATGTATTAAAGTGGATCACTTGCTTCTTTGTTGGATGGTAACTTTGGTCTCCTCTCCCAATTTTGGCATGCGCTGTGATTATGTCTGATTCTGATTCTGAGCTGCTGGCTTCATGGAGTTAGATGTTTGGTGGAAGATCCTAGTTGCTTGGAGAACTTTTCCTTTTTGTTTGATGTGGAGCCTTTGGTTGGAGATAAAGGAGAATGTGATTAGAAGGAATGAGCAGTTTTTGGAAAGATTAATTCACACATTCTCAAGATTCCTGTGGGATGGATTTTGGATAATCCTTTTGAAAGTTTTTCTTGGATTTTTGATGCTTTTTTTTTGGGCTTGGATTTTTTTTTTCTTTTCGCTATCCTTTCCTTTCTTTTTTATTTTTGCTGGGGTGCCCTTCGTATACTTCTTGACCAATTTGTGCTTGGGTTGCATCCTACTGAAGCTTTTTTAATATCCGTTGTTCTTTAGTAAAATAAAAAAATCACCACTTTAGCTTGAGACCCTAATACTTGATATTACATAAGTTGTGCATACATAAAAGAGCTGTATTCTATGTTGTCTGTAGACTTGTGCTAATCCACTTGCTTGCCATTAGAAAGATATAAAAATGCATTATTTAATCATCAACTGCTGCTAGGGGACGTGATCATCCTGGAGAGTAGCTATGTGGCACACATTCTTGGTTTCTAGAAGTGATAACCTGGAAATGGAAAAAATAGTTGAATTTTTATACAAATGATGCCATGCAGGCAATTATTCTATTCTTTGAGATAAGGGATTAGCTGTGCTGCATGTAATGTTGGGTTTTATTGGTCTCATCAGCTATGTCTAATTTACAATTATTTGTCTCATTGTTTTGTTTCGTCCTTTCCTCTTTTAGTTATTTATTCATTATCTTTGACTTTATATTAGGAGTCTGAAGTGAGAGAAGCAAGAAAGTTGAGATCCTCCCATGAAGGCATTGAGTTATTGAAGGAGAAATTATTGGCAGAGAAGGGTCGCAGAGAGAGGGCTGAGACAGAATTATCTAAATTACAAGATGTCCAGATGAATATGAAGACGCTGGAGGATGAATTGTCATCCTGGAAGTCAATAATTAGAGAAATTCCTGATGTGTCATGTGCTGAGGATATACCTGCTAAATTTGCAGCTTTACAAAAGTGAGTTAAAACTTTTGTCTTCATAGCTAGAGAGGATAAAAAGTTAGAGTGGGGGAAAAAACTTGAAAGAGTATTTTCTTAATTTATTTTTTGGTTCAGGGTGTTGGGGTGAGGTATTTCCTATAGAAAACTATTAAAGTAACTTCCATGGTTGTCTGATTGAAAATGGACACTTGCCACAACATTAAAATTTCTTGGATTTTTGCGCAGCTTATTTGGTAGATTGAGGTTACTCTTCACCTGTTATTTGAAATTACTAAGACTGAATGTTTTGTTTTGCTATATCTAGATTTAAGTATTCTCTTTCTCTCTCACGCACGCACTCAAGTTCTAAACTTATTTTTTGGGAACACCTTTCATTTGGTAGTCTCCGTTTATTCACTCGTATCTATCTATCAATATGATGAGGAAGTCTTTGAACATTTTTAATTGCCTGTGTTTGTAGATGTTGCATTGTATTCTATGCTGGGAAACTTGAATGGTATTGTATTGTGCGATCTTCTTCCCCAAAAGTTTGCTTGTTAACTTCATCAGCTTCTAGCTTCCCTTGCATTAGTAATGTAGTACAGCGTTCTTTACTGTTGTGATACTTTTGGTACTTTCTGGTCCAGTAAATACATCCAAGCAAGTGTACAAAGACAATGCGTGGATGCTCTGTGAAGTTTGCTGATTTTTAATGTCCATGTGTTCTGTTTTTTTTTTTTTTTTCCTTCTTTTTGTTTTTTGACATAGTCTATTTGACGTAGAGTGGTGATTGATGGCATGACAAAGACGGTAGATGTAAATGCCCGTGTAAAAGAATTGGAGGTTGCTCTTGATGTTGCACAGAGTGGAAAAAAACTTGCTGAAACTGAGGCTGCATTGGCCAAAGAGAAGGCAGAAGCATCAAGATCAGAGGTTGAGCGGCTTGAGTTGATGGTAAGTGTTTATTAGGTGGTTTTGTGGCATATGATATGACCATGGCTAATGCATGAATTCAACTAAACTGGATAAAAGCTTGTGGAAATGGTGTTATGCACCTATGCTTGGGGCAATCTTCAGGTTTTCATTATGCGTATTTCAGCTATATGGGTATTCTTTTATAAGCTGATTGAAAGCAAGAAAAAATGTTGCTTATAAATTGAGTAAAGTCGCAGATAGTGAGGGGATGATGCTGGATTGCGAATGTCCAAAGCCTTGTATATCTTCAGGCTTATATGTCTTTTGCCCCATTCTCCTTCATTGCAACAATCAGGATTTAATTTTTAAACCTTCACTGGTTAGGGTGACCATGTTTGGCAATTAAATTGTGCATAGAGTTGTTTATTTCTACTTGCTTATACTAAAAAGCAGTAGTGGACACACCAAGACACACCAAGAAACCACTGCCATGGATGTGCACACACGTTGTGGCATCTTCTTAAGCTTTTATTGGCTTTTAGAGGCAGAAAGCTGGCAACTTCCAAAAGCAGCTTTTTGCATATGAACTGTCACTCTTATTGACATCTTGATTGTAGATATTTCAATCAAGAGAAAGCTGTTTTTGTCATTGTGCACGTAAGAACTAGATGTTGAATTGGTAGATTCTTTGTCTGCTCTGTGGCCAGTGGCTTTGGGAGCTTTGCGCTTTTCATAGTCCTCGTTGGGGAAACTTGGGTTTTGCTATGGTCAGTTCTTTCACTGTTTCTGCCTGTCATTTTAGATCTGCAGTTCTTGGAGTTAATGCTTGTATATGAAGAGCCAGCACTCCAAAGTAGTAGAGTCTCCTCTCAGACTTCACAGCTGCCACTGTTTGCAATTTATTTATGCGAATGGCTGGCTCTATTTCTTCTTGAGATTTTTGATGTGTTTGACTTTAACTGTGAATTTGATCTCTTTGCCTTTGTTGATACCTTTTGTACGTGGGTTGGTCTCATTGGTAATGTTATGGGCCTCCTTATATTCTTTTGATTGAAATTGTGGTTGAAAATACTAGTTATCTTGCCGTTTCTTTTTCAGTTCTTGTATGATACGAGATGTGACATGCTTATTGCTTTGGGATGATGATTGCCTGGTTATTATCACTCATTTTACCTTTGACTTCTGTTGCACGAGTGATCTGAATGGATGTCTCCATTTGTAGTCTTGGGTTTTGAAGTTGGTTAACTTTACTCTTGATATTTTCCTCTCATTCGATCATTTGATGCTAAAACATTGACTGTATTTTGCAGCTCTCTATGGCCACTGAAGAAAGAGAGAAATTAAGAAATCTTGTAAATGAATTCAAGAAGCTAAAGAATGACGAAGCAGAGGGTGACACAGTCAGTGGTGCTGTTGTTGAGGTTATATCATTTTTCCTCCCATGGCTCTTAGTTTTCTCATGAGTTTCCCTCATATTTGTTATTCATGACTTGGTTTGTATCTGCAGGAGCTTGAATCTTCAATTGCAAGAAAAGAATCGTGTATTAAAGAACTGGAGAGTAGTTTACATGAACAGAAGGAAGTCAATACTCATCAATATGAGGAGATAAAGTTGCTCAATGAGAGGTTAAATAATGAGGCAAGGAGAATAAGGTCATTGGAGAGGGAGGGTGATCGCCTTCGTTCAGAGATCTCTCTACTGGAGTCAAAGGTAAGATGTTGAGGATTACTGGAACTATGCAGTTTATCTCTTCCTGATGCATCTACGGTGAAGCATTTTATGTAAGGCTTGAATGGTTTCTTAAAAAAAATCATCTGCAATATGAGCTTTCCTAGCAATTTTTTTCTGTGCAATATGCTGTTGATAGACAATATAAGTTAATATTGGATTGCTTGGGACATAATCATGATCTTTGAAATTAAGGGAGATTAGTTCAAAAAATATGCAACTCAGTAGAGCAATTTGCCTCACCTTATAGATTGATGAAGGTTTTGCCCAGCTTCTCCCCTCATAAATCAAGGATTCAAAAATATTTAAGAGACAATATTCAGCTAATTTTTTGTGTCATAGGAAACCCTTCCCCCCATCAACACTCTCCCCCCTCCTCCACCCCACACCAAACATCAACACACCTTGGGCTTTTACCCGAAATTATAGATTTTGTCATTTTATTTATTTATTTTGTGTTTAGATGTATATATGGGCCAATGTTTCATTTAGTATAGATGGTCAATTTGTTTGATGTTCTTGTCCATTGTCATTGATAACCTTTTTCTGTTGCTTTTCCATGCATAGTTGGGCCATGGTGATTATTCTGCTGCGAGTACAAAAGTTCTGCGGATGGTTAATACCCTCGCTGTTGATAATGAGACAAAGCAAACTATAGAGGCACTACAGACTGAGTTGCAGAAGACGAAGGAGAAGTTACAAGCTGTTGAAGAATTGAAAAGTCAGTCAGGTATGAAAAAAAAAGTTATTCCTTGAATGACAGATGCTTACTCTTCCACTTGCATTTGTGCATCTCTAATTTTCCTTCTTTTGGGCGTGTCATGATAATTTAAAGGGGCATGCGGACATTGAAAGTAAATTTATATGATTATCCTCAGGGTGTTGATTGGCATTATGAATTCCACCAATTAGTTGCCTAGCCAGCTAGTTTAGTGGTGAATTAACAGGGATTCTAACTGTGAGGTCTGGAGTTCGACATCTTGTGTATGTGTGTTGTAATATTTAAAAGAAAAAAATAAAAAAAGGTATGGAGAACCCAAGTTAGTGAAGTTAGTTAGCTTTCTGTCCTTCGTCTAGATAAACAAGGGTGTTGGTTCCGATTAACTCCCTCCTTAAAGACCACATATTTGAGTATGTCCCTGAAGCCCAAATGAGAAGTTTTTGAAAGACTTTGAAATGACTGTAATATTGTTTGTGCTATTGTATTTGCAATGATGAAGCTAGATGCTATCTGTTATGGTTTGCTCCTAACTTTAAAGTGTGGAGGACCAAAGTTAGTGAGGTTAGTTCCATTTCTTTCTGTCCTTTGTCAAGCGAAACAAGGGTGTTGGTTCCAACCAACTCCCTCCTTGAGGACTATATATTTGCATTTGTCTCTGAACCCCAAAAGATGAGTTGTTGAAAGATTTGAAAGTCTACACTCGAATATTATTCATGCTAGTGTATTTTGCACTGATGAAGCTCAATGCTATCTGTTATGGCTTGCTACTGAATTTTGAAGAAGCGTGTCTTTAATGGTGATAGGATAGGAATTCAAAAGGAAGTTTAATAAGTCACAACTAGTTGCTTCAATCATTTTATTGTTATGTGTCCAACTTTCCTTACACCACTAAGCAACAAGTTCATTCTATATTGCATCCTTGATCTATCAGGGGATGCAGGCAAACTGGTGGATTCCTATATTTCTGGGAAGGTAGGACAGTTAAAAGAACAAATAGCAACACTTGAAAAACGTGAAGAGAGGTGAGTTCCTCGTTGATGGAAATATTTGGGGTTTTATTGCCTTCTTTGATCATTATTTATTTGTTTATTTCATATTCTTAAACCTAAAGTGTCGAACATGCCTGTGGAACAGGTACAGGACTGTTTTTGCGGATAGAATTTCGGTATTCAGAAGAGCGTGTTGTGAACTTTTTGGTTACAAGGTATTGTTAAGTGTTCCTCATTTTGCTTTGTATTTCTTATGATTCTGCCTCCATTTTTAAGTTGTATTCTAATTGGCTGTTCCGTGAGTGGAAGTTATGGACTGGGATTGGTCAACCTAGGAATGAAAATAAGCAGACCATCTTGCATGCTTCTTTAATTAGTAAGATATCTATATTTGGTTCTTGGTAAACACATGAACTAGTATGGGCTAGTTTATTTCTTGGTTTTTGGGGATGATTTGCCCGACCCATGTCAATATATAAACTGTACATAGGAATAGCCATAGACTACGCTACAGGGATCTCTCTCTCGCTCTCTCTCCTCGCTCTCTCTCTCTCTCAGATCCCTCTCTCTCTTTCTCTCTCCCCCCGTACATTGGTCTTCATCATTTTCATCGACATCTTTAATCTCTCCACCTTCTCTACACCTATTCTGGTCCTTCAAATCATACATAATGAGATTCCAAACTTTGGAAACTTTTGTGGGTCCTTCAAACCTATTACCATGCTTTGGCGATTTCTCTTAATCACTGGCCGGGGGGCGGGCGGGGTGTTGGGTTCATGCTAAGGTCTTGGAATAGTTTTCCCTAGTTAGGTATCACACTTCTGTGTTCCAGAGTAATCACATTGCTATTCTAAAAGGAAGAAAAGGGTCCGTTTTCTCTCTCCAAAATGAGTTTTCACAATATTTATTTCTATTTATTTGTAGTTGGTTGGTGATGCCTCCTGCTGTAACGGTGTTTGCAAGTGTAAATGGGAGAGCCACTTGACATGAGAAGGGAGTCTGGGGTAGTGTGGTTTGCATTATGTAGAGAATTTGGTGAAAGAGGAAGTGTCATTCTTTTAACTATGTAGTTTTAGGTAGACACTTATTTTAAGCAATTTGCATGTATTCCTTGTATAATTAGATGCACACGTTATGGCTCTAGCATTGTGACAAATCACGGTGTAGGTGGCTAAAATGGACCTTTGAAATGATCTTGGTAGTGATAAGTTTGAGTCTTCAATTAAATATCATTCTCATACTTTAGGATGTCATACAACCTTCAGCTACTAATCTAGCAAATCAAGATATTTCAAGAACACATTAAATAGTTTCTTTTCTTTTCCTTTTCCTTTTATTCTTATTAATTGCTATTGCTACTTTACTATGCTCTCCAAATATGATTCCTCAAGCAGATTTTTGAAACTATAATACAATGGAAAAAAGAACTTGTGCAAGGCCAGATTGAATAAAGTTTGTGCTAACCTTTAGACCATTAATAACTTTGTTCTTATGTGCTTCATTAATTTTAAAGTTATAACTTAGGGTGAAAGTTATGATTATACTACCTTAGATGTTTGAGCAGATGCATTTATATTTTTGGCAGATTGTAATGGATGAACATCAACGTTCTAATGGAATCCCAGTGACACGTTTTACTCTCCAATCTATTTATGCGCAAAGCGATGATGAGAAGCTTGAATTTGAATATGAATCCGGGAATACAACCATTATGGTAAGAGGGTGTCTTTTGGGGATATGGGGTTATCTGGTGTGTCTAATGTCCCACAAGAAATCGTAGGGTTTATTAGCCTTTTTGGTAAAGAAAAAAGGAAAATATTTTGTAATAGAAAATAATGGGTTTGTTTTGTCAATTTTGAGCTCCAAGATTCAACAGAAAATATCTCCTGATGTTTCTCTAAGTAGTAGCTGGGGCCTTCATGTCAATAAAGAGATGAAAAGTAATTTTTTTTCCCCTAAAAATCTTGCAGGTAAACGATTACACATCTCAGCCTGAGATATCCCATCAGGTAAGAACCAATTTTCTTGCAAACTTACGCTTGAACTATAAACTTCATTTTGCATCTTTGAGAATGGCTGTCCCGTCTTGGACCTGATCATTGCACTGTTAACCTGATCTATTAGTAATGTGCGGGATCTTGTCTGTTGTGGGGCAGTAATTTGAGGCCATTGGTTTGTCAAAAGACAACTTCAAGCTTTATTTTGTTGTGATGACAATCAATTGTGATGAATGTTTAACCTGCGATGCTTTTACTATTAGTTTCAGTAACACATTTTTAAGACCTGATTCTGATTTCATTTCTGAGCTTTTTTTTTCTTTCCTTTTTTCTCTGTCGGTTCTTTGTTTCCGTTATTTTTCCCTGTTGAATCAAGAGGTTTCAGAGGCGCTGATGGGCCAATGTTTAACTTCTATTTGTTCCAAATCCCAATCAAAAGACACGTTTTAGGAACCATTCTCTCTGGTTAATATAGTGGATAGAAAGTTGAGCGTTTTGTAGGTCAAATCATCTATTTCTTTGTGGGTGATTTGTTCTGATTTTTGATGTGCTGCCTATGAAGTGCAACTAATTTAGACTTTCCTTTTTGCAGGTCAACATATTTGTACGGAAGTTGAATTCAATTCCAGCTTTCACCGCAAACTTAACAGTGGAATCTTTCAACAGGCGAACCCTCTCTTAATGAACTGTCTTATCGAGCCTAAATACATAGTATATCTAGATTTCTTTTATAGATGAATCTCCAGATTTGCACAATCTGTAAACCTGCCATTTCTCTGGCTGGGTCAACTTATTCTAGAAACTCAGAGCAAGCCCTACACAGATGTTGTGATTCATTGGTTAGGGTGTTTATCAAGTCCGGATTGGATGAATATCAACCTTAGCAGGTGATGAAATGTGAATAGCTTATTGACCATTCTCGTGGACAGGTAACTTTCCTGGAATTATGATTACGCTATATGCTCTTTGTGTCAATGCTCTTTGTGTCAAATCAAAGGGGCAAGATTTTAGGTAAGTGATGCTTCCATTTCCCATGATGCGAAATGCTGTGGAAACTGATGTAAAGGAGAGGGCCGGGTGGGGTGTTAAGTGTGCTTCCATAGGTGGGGAAGAAATAACGGAGTTTCGTGATGTGTGAAAGCATTTATAGATAAAGTATGGCATAGCGTGACTTAGGATTCATGTCGAAGGTAGGGGCCATCAGTCACAGCCTAAAATTTGCTGTATGCTTTCTATTAGAGTACATGGAAAAGCGAATACTAGGCTAGGGCTCTACGTTGTATGCGTCAATAGGTACCCTGTTGTCTGGACTTAAAATAAAGAGAACACTGTTTTCGTAGAGCTTGAATTTATTGAACCAATCATTTTTTGTAGCTTCTTTCTCCAATTTCTCTGCGACTCTCATTAGAAAGCCATATTTCATTGGATACCATGTGTCGCCAGGAATTCAAAAGCAGAGTAAACAGTATCTTTGGAGAGCTTGAACTTTCTAAAGCAATCATTTATCATAGGCCCCTTGACCAATTTCTATAGCCATCATTGCGGAAGAAGGTGACAGGAAAACTTGAAGCATTAGATTGCTGTCAGTCACGGAGAGTTAGTGGGACCATTGAGGTTGGTTTGTAGAAAGATAAAGAGGTCCATCGATGCAGGAAGGGTGGTCGAATTGCAATTGCGTGCACTATTCTTGGCCCTGTAGTGCTGGTAAGTTCTTCTCATAGGCCAACTTTACTAGACTCCGGAACCTACTAATTATCTTGGGTGAGTAAACTAAGTTGAATTTCTTATTGGTTTATTTTGTCAAAAAACATACTCTAACAAATGGGCACATTAAATTTCTGACCTTAATTTGGTTGTTTTCCATTGGAAAATATACATTCGACTCGGTGAAGTGAAAAATCGAGATAAAAGGTAAAAGGTATTTTGCTGTTAGGATTTCTCTCAAATTACCTGGAATGAGATTTTGGAAAGCTTTATACAGATATATATATTTTGGTTGGATACAATGAAACGTGGTATTGTGCTTCCAGCTCCAAGCCCAACAGTTTTTGGAGCCCCTCATTAGCTTTGCCTGAGCTATCAGGAATTGACTTATATGGGTTGGGTTATTCCTAAGTAATAAAAAATGAGAAATTATCTAACGAACAATAAATTTTTGTTCTTTTGACATAAAAATAAAGTATTTTAAATCATATAAAATTTTCAGTGTTTCTTTATACTTGTCTATGTGCTATTGTTGCTAGATCTGCTTTATTTCTCCTCACAAGATGGACTAGTTAGTTGCACGACAATTATGAGTTCCCTTTTCAAATGCAATTGATCAAACCATCTAATGCTACCTATTTCATATTTCAATCTTGCTTGTACATACATCCATGAAGACGGATGGAGGGGGTGGTGATGAATGGTTCTTTGTTCTCTGCATAACGTGGTCTTCCCTGTTGAGCACTATAGAGCTGTTTGATTTTCATGCCTTGAAGAGTAGTCTGATTTGAAATGGGTGATGAATACCTCGGAGAGTAGTCTGTTCATATAGCCTTCATTCATCAAAGTCATCTAGACTCCCTGTTTTTCCCCAGCTTTTAGATTGGGCAAAAATTCCTATGCATGAAAGCCGGAAAACAGGAAAATAGGTGCTTTATGTAGTCATTTCAAAGGTCAAAAACGATTTCAACAAGAACGGCCGAAAAGAGAATTGATAATGGTTCAATGAGTCATACGTTAGTTCATTCATAGAAGACATCATAGTTGAAGGAGGTCTATATCACACTACCGTCACCACAAGGGGAAGTGTCGTATAAGGCAAACTAGTCTTCACAATTAGTGGGTTTCTTTAAATCATAATGCCCAATGGGTCTTTGATGAACTTAAATTACCATTAGAAAGTATAAATCTTGAGCCTTGTGTGTAATAGAAATACATCAATCTCCCCTGTTTTTGTTTGTATTAGCATATGAAAGTCTCTCCTAAAACCATTTTGATCATAGCCTTTTGTATTAGGTAAATGAAAAAAAGTGTCCAATTTAAAACCTAAGTCTTAGCCAGTTAGTAGTTGATCATTGAATCATTGACATGTTGACAAATTTTGATCATTACTTTTAGCTTCAAAAAGTGATAGAAAATAGTAATTTAAAGAGATCATCAATCACTGCTGAAGGTTGCGGAGAAATAGTAGAAGGTGAGTGCAAAGGGATATAAAGTGTCCAACTCAGAATTCAAGTCCTTTGGTGGAGTGTGCGCTGATGAACCTCGGTGGCTGTTGCCGTGCACACATGGTCGAATCCAGTGAACCTAATGCCCCCTAGACCTCCCTGGCATTGGGCGACGGTGGCATCTCCGAAGGCGGCGACGAAACCTGGCCACACGAATTTTAATCATGACTTCCAACTATAGAAAGTTTTGAAAGAATAAACTTGACATCATGAAGAACGTTGAAACCTGTTCATACTCCCAAAGTATTTGCGCAAGACACTATCGACCACTGTTAAAGGTTGCAGAGAGGCAGTGGAAGGCAATGTGGGGAGATAGATGCTTGGCAGTCCATGAACCAGTAAAGGAGGGCTCAGGGCCAAACGTCACCCTGCAAAGTGGTACACAAAATAGTACATATGGATTCCTCATCAATGGCGTAAGCTACGATTACAACCCCTCTCTTTTTCTTTGACAGAAATCCTTCTGGCCACCTTGTTTGCTTCAGGAAAAAGAGACGCCCGTGACATGCTAATTGCCAGTGAAAGGCCTGTGTACATGATTTTGACAGGCGAATTGCGCAACGATAACAAAGCAAGTTAGTGGTGGAGGCGGTTGGAACAGCATTTTAGTGCCACTTCCTCTGGAGAGTGTTTGTAGGAGCTTTTAACTTTCCTTCTTTTCAGCAAGCATTGCATAAGAAGAAATTGGGACTCCTATGGAGTCGCCATCAAGAGTGATCACATTTGATTCACTTGTTGATTACTGCTTATTTTGAGGACTCGGAGGATATGGGACATGTCCCTAACACGGGAAGGCTACTTAGCCTAAGGCATCTACTCATATTCACCCTCCTGAATTTCGGTAATTATCCTTCGTAAGGACAATCATATTCCTCCCAAAATGGGTCATTATCCTTCAAAAGGACAATCATGTCTATCCGTAAAAAAGTCTCTCATTTTTAAAAAGATATTATGAAAAAAATACTTCTTATATTTTTTCTTTTTCCCCTACAAGCAAATAAGTATTACACTTGAACATGAACTTTTAAAATTAGTTTGTATACAAGGGAGCAAATATTTTATTTAAAAAAGAAGAAGATTCATTTAAGTAATGTAGGACGTCATTTTCAATACTAAAATATGAAAGCTTGCGCTATTGCATTAGCACCCAAATCTTGAACTTCATTATTTGTCAAAATTATTCTTTACTTTCTACCCCCTAAAGTGAAGATTGGTGGTTGCAACAAAGATTTCCATCGAGTACTATCGGATCTGTACCTATACTTTTGTGTAGTGGTGTCATTTAATTTCTTGTTCTCCCCAGTTGATCAGAAAACGACATTACCCGACTAAGATTGTGATTACATTAGCATCTTCAACTTTGGGATACATTTGGAAGTTCCAAGAAAGGATGACCACCCATGTTCACCGCCAGAATTCTGTTTTAACTCGAAAGGTTTGACATCTACAAATTAGAAGTCAAAATGCTTTGTGAAATGCAATATGCTTTCTCCCCCAAATCCGGAGTGCTCCATCCTCGCCCACACATGATTATTTGCACAAGATTTTCCGACGTACGAGATCCCACTAATTATTATCTCAAATTTGTTTTCCATCAGAAATGACAGGAACACTGTAGTCTATGATGTGACTAAACCCACCATTTTATCATTTATGCATCATTTTGATGTACTTTTTTCAGTTGAGCCTTTTTTGGTATGAAATATGGAAGTTTTATTTATAACATTTGAAGTGGAAAAGTGCTAGGAATTTTCACACAATTCCTTAATAATGGATCAAATTACACACACACACACACACACACACAAACACAAACACAATAAATCTTAAGAAGTTTAGACCAATAATGTCCTACATTTATGGTGTTTTTTATACTGATATTACAACTATTATAATTTTAGTCTCTTAAATGAGAAAGTTTGGAGAAACTTTTACAATTTTAAGTTTAAAATATTCTTCAAATAATCTAATACTTGATCATTAGTATTACATACACTCTAACTTCTATTATATCATCTTTTACAACTCAAAAACCCATTAATAGGCATTTTAACTCCCAAAAGATTGGTTTCCCAACTAATGTGAGATTCTTTTGAGATTTAATAATAAGTTTAGGCGCTTATCTCATCGTTTACAAACTTGACTTAATGTGAGAAAACCATGACAATGAGTTTTTAACTTTTACACAACAAAATATTTGCATGAAAAGATATTATATTTCTAAAACAGGATGATCTCTCATGTAATTTTTTTTTGGTTTGCCATCATGATCAAGATAATAGTCGCCTAGTTCTAAAATTGCTTATGGTTTCCTTTGAGAAGTTTTGCAGCCGTTTCAGCCTTGTCAATCACCCTCAAATATTTTTTAGGATTTTCTTTTTAATTGTGATAGATTGAACTATACCCAAATGAGTATAGAATCTTTAAGCTCAACTTGCAGTCTCCTGGCAGTAAACTTCAATCATTTCATTTCCTATCTTCGGGTGCGTTGGAACACAATTTAAACGCCATCTAGTGGTGGCTTTCTTATTCTATTGAGCTGCCATTATTTTTCAAATACAAACAATTTAAAACTGAGGCTCCTATCAAGGCCACTGCCGTCAACATAAAAGTCAAACGTGACCGACCTCAAAATATTGAGAGGAAAAGAGAAAATGCGATTTTGGCGTGCTTGAGTTGGGTGTAGAAAAGGAGGCCAACCAGCGTGTAGAACTGTCTCACCTGAACAGAAATCCTAAAAGAACAATGGGTTTGACCTTAAAAAAAAAGCTGAATCTGAAGGATGATCGAGATAAACAAGCATAGAATGTAGGCAACCCGAAATGATAATCACCAAATGGTCGGAGCGTACAAATTTGAAGATTGAGAGAATTGGTCAATTTGCGCATGGAACCTCATTATTAGTGCTCTTTTATTGTTCATTGCCGGGTGGATACATACTTTCTATTCAGGTGATTAACTTATTTGATAATCTTAGAGGTTTGCCTTTGTAGAAAGATAAAGATAAACCCAAGTTCTAAAATGGCCTGAAGTTTTTGTTAGTGCATTTGTGGATGATGGACCAAACGGAGAAAGGGATGGGAAGTGGGAGGGAGCTCAAAGAAGAAAGGAATAATCTATGTAGAAGAATCCTTTGGAGTGCCCAACTACCGACTTATCGAGGGCCCTTTTGACTTTATTAGTGACTATTTAAGGGTGTTTGAAAATGGCTTGGTTCTTTGAATGAAACTCTTTTTGATTGGCCCCTTTTTTTCTTTTCTTTTTTAAGTGAAGGTTGAATGCTGTCCAGATTCAAGCTCTTTGACATACAACATTGGTTGACTTGATACATTAACATAAATGATGGAACCAAAGCGTTGGCATGACGTATGTCCAATAGTGAGGAGATTAGCACGATGAAGGCAGTCTCAATCACATGAAATGTATGGTATAGCTTATGTGTAAGGTAAGAGTTCTATATCGTAATGTAAGATCTCTAAATAAAAGTTTAAATGAATGGAGAAATACATAAGTGAAAAAACACATGAAGTCATCATCACAGGTATTGACAATCGACAAATGTGTTCATGATGGTCTACCATGGCATTGCACCCATTAATACTGAGTGTGGTAACAATACGACGTCTAGAATATTGTGGTGCATAGAAAAGTCACGTTTTTGCCAACAGATAAGATAGCTGATTGCAGCAAACTTAATGGAGAAAAACACCATGCGAAGCACACTATATGCGTTGGGAGATTAGGTCTGATCATGCAGCAAGCATTTTCACTTTATGCAATGTGTTTAGTTTTTACTTTATACAGTGTAAACAAAAAGTTCTCTACATAACTTTCAACTTGTCTAGTTGTTAACAATGCATAAGTTGTTCCCCCTATACTTTTAATTAGTTTCTCAAGCAAAATTTGGATAATATTGGACAATTTTCATATTGTTTTCAACATGCTTCTTTGTAGCCAGTCAGGATTGTGAATTTCATTATTTAGGTAACACATCTCCTTTTGTGTGTAAAGGGTGTTAAACTTGGGCTTTATTACAATGCAAGAAATTTATTTAGGCTATAAAAAAACTTATAAGGGATGAAAAGTATATTTTATTTTAAAACATTTTTCACGTAATATTTAGTTACTATGAGAAATTTCTACATTATTCTTAACAAGAAACTCTACTAAAAAAGTTTGATGTAGATTAAACACTATGGATGGGGCTTGGAAGATCGGTGGCCAAAGTGCCTAGGAATATAGCCATAATGTAGCCCTAGGATTGGGCTGAATTATGGCTTTCCATTTGACAAAATATGCTATGAAAAGATGGAAGAATCTAACCTAACTAAAAAAAAAGATGTGAGAATCCACTGAAATTTTTAAAAGCATGTCTCTTGGTAACCAATGTATCTAGCTTCTACTGTGTAATTTTATTGTAAAGCCTCTCAAGATGACTAGGAAAAAGGTGCTTTTGAGTGAAAAAGGTTCCAAACTTTCATGTGCCTTACACCTTTAGGTATATCCTATAGTGCCTTATACATGGACTACTCTCTTCCTTTACTAGAAAGGTTCATATGAATTTCCACCTTTAAATGTTTTGGAATGAGAAAAGAATAAGAATCTTAATCTGAAATTGGAACTTCCATACCATACAAATTAGAAGAAATTTAGTAACAATGACTGCAAGCAAAACAAAGTTTAAGAATTTTACTGAAAATCTAAAAAAAGTGAAATGCATTTTGTTTTAAAAAATTCTTGAACTCGACACCTGATCTTTGTGGTTGAAAGGTCCTTTTCCTCGCTTTGGTAAATTGGGATGGTAGGTCTAGCCCTTGAAAGGACAAAGACTATAGATTTGTAACCCACTCTTTTTACATTTGAAGCTGGTGAGTGGAATTGCCGACAGATAAATGGCATCTTATGAGTAAATAATAAACTAATAACTCTGTACAGCATTGCTCTGCACCAGCTGCCCCATTAAAAGACTGTGGTATCTAGTAAAACATATTAAATTGGGGCACTATCATGCGCACCCATGGTCCACCTTGAGCAGAACTTTTGGTCTCATGTGTAACAGTGGAGGCCATATCAAGAAAATAGGTGCAAAAAGTAAAACTATTCTCCTTTATTCAAGTCCGCCAATGTGGAATGGTCACTAGCAATGTTGTAGAAGAAAGTTTCACCCTTTATCAAAACAAAAGTAATACAACAATTTAATTGAAGCTGTCATCCTTAACATCCTATTAATATTAATTTCGACATGAACGAGTGAGGAAAGGAGTTAAAAAAAAGGAGTATATCGCACCGTCAATGCCTTGATTTGACATTTTTTTAATATTTAAATATTTCTCTTTTAATGATCCATTTAAAAGATAAAACGAGGGTTTTTTTTTATAAATATAATATCATATCCAAATTTAAGTATAACAACCCATTGCTTATAACTATTGCCTATGAATTAGATCTCAATGAATTTCCTAAACACTAGATAAGAAAGTTGATTGTAGCTGTTATTTTTAGATTGCATAATAATTTCATCATGATCAATTGAAATGATACATTAAAAATAGTGGTTGTCTTAATAGCTTAATCTAGTATATTTTTTATACATTCAAATATTACTTTTCCTAACAATTAATTTAAAAAGATAAAATGAGTCTCTTTAACATAAAGTTATACTCAAATTTGAGTGCAACACTTCATCATTCATTATTATCACCTGTGAATTATATTCTTATGATTTTCCTAAATTTTAGACCAAAAGGTTATTAAAATAGTAATCATCTCATATTACCAACATTTTAGCATGATATTTTTCTAATATTTAAGGGTGTCCGAAAATACATAGAATCCTTTCAAACAAATATCACATACTATGTGGACGTCATTGTTGGATATTTCTCACAAGTGTCGAAGTTTGTGGAGCGAAAGTAGGCTTTTTTCTTATGGTGATATGGGTGCTACTCATGCTTACTTCTAGTGGGCAATCCAAATTTCTCAACCATTTTTTTCCTTTTTATAGTATTATTTGTGTTAATGGGATCCACTTAGGATTCATATGTTCTGTCTCCACCTTGTCTCCCGCTTTGTTCTCAAAAACACCTTTCCTTGTACCTTAAAATCAAAGCAAGAAAGAGGTCATGTATGAGTAGGGTGGCATGGAATTGAACGCTGACTATAATGCCGACAAACCTATATAATGCTACCACGTGTTAAGAGACAAGTAAATTTTAGTCTTGACTGACAATAAAAAAATAATAAATGTTTGATCGAAGAAAGAAGGCCAAAGGCATTATAGCTGCCTTGTTTTCTTTGTTCTTTATCCCTGCCCTTTTACGTAACTCAAAGTCTAATTAAAAACGGAAAAAGGGACCTAAAAAGGAAAAAAATTAAGGAAAATGGCTACTATAAGGAAATAAAAGAAAGATTGAAAGCTTTTTTTGCGTTATACAAACTCTAGCGTATTGAAGTTACGAAATGAATTAATTCTCTACTTATAGAATAATATTGGCAATTGTCTTATTTAGAGATGTTGCTTTCAGAGTATTATGTTATCTAAATATTTACCATTTCCTTTTCTTAGATAAGCTTATAATATTAGGGTATGTATCCATGTCTTTATATTCTCTCATTTTTAGATAAATAATTTCCTATGTTCATTAAAAAAAAATCTATTCTTTCTCTTAAAATTAGCTGCTATGAAAATGAAAATACACTTTTATATATATGAAAGATATCAAACTAAGATATATGTAATGTATAATACTCATTTATACTATTTTGAACGTGCTTGATAAAACCACAGGGATTTAATCCATAAACGAGAAGATGTCATATTTGAAAAACTCATTTTCTTTTAAAAATTTCGTTACTAAGAAAAGATGACACGCTTTGTTTTCAACACATACATGCATACTAGGAAGATAATGTTCATTGTGCTCCATTGGCAACAGCAATTGAATCAACATTGCATTGTCATAAAATTGTGGGGGGTCGTTGAGGCGAAGCAAATGGAAGGATTAAGAAGATGCCCACGTTGTCAACCCGTCGACATATCATTGGAATTCTTTCCATTTTCTTAGTTGTAAAAATCCACTGTTTATGTGGTCTACTTAGAAGCTCAAGTGGAGCCCCCAAGTGGCCCTTAAATGGTGGGTTTTAGGCACACCATCTTCAGCAAACATACTAGAAAAACAGTAAAACACAAGAACAACAACAGTAAGTCAGTGCTATTGCCTGAACCTAAAAGAGTGTGTTCTTTCGTAAAACTCTTTATCTTTTGCAATTAGGAAAGCACAAGATTGGATAATTACATCAAAATCTGTAGTAAAAAATGTATTTGACAACACAACCTTTTGAGTATTTGATTACCGTAAAATCATCTCTCTCTCTCTCTCTCTCTCTCTCTCTCTCTCTCTCTCTCTACGTTACGTAAAGGCGTTCATCCTTCTGTATCAAGGCCCTCTTTGAAGATACAAATAAAGTAAGTACTTTCTCAATTTTGACGATCTTATTAACGGAAGGTGATAATGAACCATCTACTTTGCATGACAGAAAGGATAAAAAGCAGCTACCAGAAAACATTGGAGTAGCCAATGAACGCCAAATCTGAACATCATATTGTTTCTAAACACCGACAACCTTTTGACTTGGTTTCTCTGTCTTTGTTTTCGCCCACACAAAGTATGCATTATAATAAGCACTTAATAGTACTTTGCACTACGCAAACCAATTCAAACTTCATCATTCCTTTCACCAAGTGCAGTGCAGACCACACTAACAACCGGCCTAACCTCAACTTTTTCACTTGATTTATTCTCATAACATGGGTGTTTTTCTTTTTTTATTTTAATATAGGTAATGAGTTAAGGAATTCAAACCGAAAATTTTAAGGTCAAAAGTCTATAACTTTTGCCACTCAACTATAGGTCCCAGTTCTACTAAGGTATTTTCTCTTGAATCCTTCTCACATATATGTTCTTTTTGAAGGCTCAAGTCCAACTCTTTCCAAAAATCTTTATTGAAAAGAGGAGTGTTCAAAAGATGCTTATAAAATACTTCACAAGTACTCTTCTTTCAGGTGTAGGATTGAGTATTTAATAGTTTTTAAATTCTGAAACAGAGGTAGACCCTTTCATACCCAGTGAGTTTTAACATTTTGATCGATTTAGTTGTTAAATTTTTAAGTTTCACCTCTCTCATCATTGCTTAGTCACAAGATTTGCAGATACGAAGATATAATTATAAACCTTTAATCTTGTTAACCTTTTGAATTTGTTCTTGTATGATTTTGCCAGCACGTCTTGTAGCTTATTTTATGAAGGGCTTTTTTCCGGGACAAAAATCTTTTGGATGTATTACCTCATCAGACAAGAATGCGAAGAATCTGGAGTTAAAAATGAAGATAACACAAGAATAAGATCTCATGGAGTTGCATGCATGTGAGCTGAATTTAATATAGTGCTAATTGTGAATCATTTGACCCGAAAATGAAGCAGTTAGCAATTTTATTCTCATCCAGTCAATGCAGAAACAGATCACCCAAAAGAAAAAAATTAGTACAATAATAAAAGATCAGGTGCTACTATCTAATAGGTTCTATTATCTTCCAAACACAAGAAAACCCAACTTGAGCATTAACAATCAATTTGAGAAAAACAAAACCATTTCATCTGTATGATTTTGTGTTTAAAATATTGATTGGAAGTCCTCTTATGAGCCAAAAGTTTGAAGCCTCCTTTCCTTAGTCCTCTTTCTGTGCTTGGTTTATACTTTCCTTGTATATTCCATCTAATCCCATCCCTCTTTGGTGAATGTTAAACCTTTTTCACAGCATACAATGATAACATCAATGTTGGGAAACTATTGCTCCCAATTAAGATACTTAGAACATGACAAAAAGATGTCATTATGTGACTAATAACATTGGGTGAAGGAAAGAGGAAGATGCCGAAATTATAAATTATTAACATGTGTTTGTGAGGTCCCCATAATTCTAATAATCATCTAATTTAATTAAATGGAGGAAATGGGATGTGAACTATAATGGAGAGAATATATTAAGCTCGATATGGACAACCAAAGAGAGCCGAAAAGGCAATTCGACTTGTCAACTCTACTTATAAATCCAAACCACACGCTTCCTTCCTCAAAGAAAAGCAAAACAACACTACCATTTTCTGGTGGAAGTGTTTCCCACGTGGGCATTGTGCGTGTGGGATTAGAACTTTGCAGGAAGCTTCATTGGTACAGTATCTAGGAGAGAGGGGCTCAGCTTTATAAATTAAGAGCCACCCTCTCTGCGTTCCTCAAATTCAGCAGAGTAAGAAGACCATCAGACTCCATCGCTTCTTGCAAGTTGTCTCTCTTTCTCTTCTGATATCTTTGGGGAGAGAGAAAAGAAAGAGAACAGAAGTAAAGGGTAGAGAGAGAGAGAGCTCGGCAATGTCTGGAATGGTTGAAGATACCACTGTTGACTGGAGAGGAAGACCCTCCAACCCTTCCAAACATGGAGAGATGAGAGCTGCTGCTTTTGTTCTTGGTATCCCTCTTTCACTTTTTGGATGTCTTTGTGTGTGTGTGTGTGTGTGTGAAACTTGTAGTAAGTTCTTTGTTTGGTCATGAATTTGAAGCTTTCAATAAACTTAAGCTCTTATCAAAAGTAAAGTGCTTATGTTTCTTGAACAAATTTTCTTGTAATGTCATTTTTCAAGTCATTAGTGGTTCCATCATACTACCAGTCCATTGACTTATTTTTATATCTGTTTTTTCAAATTTTATTTGATGCCTAAGAGGGAGCAGCGGCCTACCCAAGACTTGTTTTTACTACCTATATACATATTATTTCAGACTGAAATTGCACATGTTATTCTCATCTTTTAATGCTCCCTTTCTCGCTCTTAAGCTTCTTTTATGTACTTATTATGCACTGTTTATGGATGTGATTATTTACAGGGATACAAACGTTTGAGATAATGGCCATAGCTGCGGTTGGGAACAACCTCATAACATATTTGATTAATGAGATGCACTTCCCTTTGTCGAAATCTGCAAATATCGTGACGAACTTTGTGGGAACTATCTTTATCCTGGCCCTCTTTGGCGGTTACCTTTCGGATTCTTATCTTGGGAGTTTCTGGACCATGCTCATCTTCGGCTTTGTCGAACTCTCCGTATGCCTTTACCTTATTCCAACTATTCTTTTCCCCCCACCATTGTCTTTCTTGCTAGTAGAAAGGGCCACAAACACGAGTGGCTGTCGACAATAATGGCATCTAGATCCGTATTTAAATCTTGTTAAGAATTTTTAGTAAAAAATTAAAAACCACATACTTTTAGGTCAATCTTTAAATAAATATAGACTTTTTAACATGATATTATATCTATGATTTCAAGTACAATATTTAATTACAGATTGAGTACACATTATTCTATTTTATTATTATAAAATAGTTCAAAATCTTAGAATATGTTAATAGTATCATAAATTTTATCTTATTTTAATTATTTTTTTCAAAATCCTCCTTATAAAAGAGAAAGATCTCTTTTAGATTAATTTTAGTATTTTTAACCATATTTCAGCTTATGAAAAGTTTTGTTTTCTTTGAGAGAGAAAGAGAGAGAAAACATGGTCTCTTACACATGGGTTTTCTTTCTCTTTATTTAAATGTACAGGGATTCATATTGCTTTCAGTTCAAGCTCATCTTCCCCAGTTAAAGCCACCCTCTTGCAACATGCTGACTGATGGAGAACACTGTACAGAAGCAAAGGGGTTGAAGGCTTTGATTTTCTTTGTGGCACTTTACTTAGTGGCTTTAGGAAGTGGATGTGTCAAACCCAACATGATTGCTCATGGTGGTGACCAGTTCAACCAAGATAACCCCAAGCAATCCAAGAAGCTCTCCACCTACTTCAACGCTGCCTATTTTGCCTTCTCCGTGGGTGAGCTTATTGCCCTTACAGTTCTTGTTTGGGTCCAAACTCATTCCGGGATGGACGTTGGCTTTGGAGTTTCAGCTGCCGCCATGGCCATGGGACTTATCAGCTTGGTTTCTGGTACTCTTTACTATCGCAACAAGCCCCCTCAAGGAAGCATCTTCACCCCCATCGCTCAGGTAATTCTTCTTTTGTCCTTTTTCCCATTCGGTATGATCTTTGTATTTTAGTAATTTCTTAAAGTTTTCTTCTATGAATTTTTTATTATCTTAAATATATATAATTTTACATATGCATTTAAATTCATATACTTAGATGTGGATAAAGAGATTCTAAATAATATTTACTTTTAACGAGCTAGACATTTGTCATCCAAGGATTTTGTTATATGAGATTTCAAATTTAAGACCTAAGTCTTGGACCCAACCAATTATGACTACAATTTGTCTAAATATGTCCTCTTTTTCCTCTTTTTCTTTTGATTTATGCGCATGTCTTTTGACGATGTTCCTTTCAGGTTTTTGTGGCTGCATTCTTGAAAAGAAAGCAGGTTTGTCCGTCTTACGCACAAACTCTCCAGAGGGACCAAAACAATGTGTCAGAGAACAACGTTTCATTGTCTTCTGATATTGGCGGTCTTCTTCACACTGGAAAGTTCAGGTCTGTTCCAAAGATAAGATTTTTTTTCTTTGACTCTCTTATTCTCGCACTTTCAAATCAACCATGAAACTCAAAAAAAAAGAACGGCGATGCTTAGCTTTTAAGTCAATGTTTTATTTTTCTTGCTTATTCTTTTTAATCCTTCAAAAGCTTAGAGGATTTTGACTTAATTGCCGCCTTTTTTTGACAATCTTGAATCACAAAATTCATATGAATCATCAGTCTAAGAAAACTTAGGTTAAGTTCAATTAAACTTAAGGTTGTATAAGATGGAACAGAATTAATCTAAATTTTGATATTATATTAAATGACCTAAAATCCTTTATCTTTTGGTGTGAAACTCTTACCATGTACATAATGAATTTCTTCTTTGTTTTCTTTTTTTTTAATTTTTAATCTATTTCATTATTAGGTTCTTGGACAAGGCTTGCCTCAAAATCCAAGATGGGTCTCATACAAAGGAAAGCCCATGGAGATTGTGCACGGTTTCCCAAGTCAATCAAGTCAAGATTCTACTCTCGGTCATTCCGATCTTTGCATGCACCATTGTTTTCAACACCATTTTAGCTCAGCTCCAAACGTTCTCCGTCCAACAAGGAAGTGCAATGGACACTAAAGTCACCAAATCCTTCCATATCCCTCCAGCTTCCCTCCAGTCCATCCCATACATAATGCTCATCGTTGTAGTCCCTCTCTACGACGCTTTCTTTGTCCCTTTTGCGAGAAAAATCACAGGCCACGACTCCGGCATCTCCCCTTTACACCGGATCGGCTTTGGCCTCTTTTTTGCGACGTTTTCAATGGTTTCTGCAGCAATCATGGAGAAAAGGAGAAGGGATGCAGCAGTAAACTCAGACAAAATACTATCCATTTTCTGGATCACCCCACAGTTCTTGATATTTGGATTGTCAGAAATGTTTACAGCCGTAGGGCTCATTGAGTTCTTTTACAAACAATCCTTGAAAGGCATGCAGGCATTTTTAACAGCAATCACCTATTGCTCTTACTCTTTTGGGTTTTATCTGAGCTCTGTATTGGTTTCCTTGGTGAACAAGATCACCTCAAACTCCTCCAATGGCGGTTGGCTCCATGACAATGACCTGAACAAAGACAGGCTAGATCTTTTCTATTGGATGCTGGCAGCACTCAGCTTCCTCAACTTTCTCAATTACATCTTTTGGTCAAGGTGGTACTCTAGCAATTTAACATCATTAAGGACACCAAGCCAGGAGGCTCACGTGGAGGACAATAACCACCTTAGTTTCAACCCTGCAAAAAACGTTGGAGCCGATGATAATCTGCCTTAAGTGTATCTGCATGTTACCTAGTATCTTGTGTAATACATGGATGAAAGAATCATCCAATGGGATAACGGATGTCTGTGGGCCGACAGTTTTTTTAGATAAGTTATAAAAGAATGCCACCCAATGAACCTTGGAGGGCAGAAATGTATGTCTCAGTCTATCTTTGTCTTTACGTTTCTCATCAAGGTCAATGCCTAGATCTTATTTTACTGAATTACTTTTTAGTATGAATATATGAGTTTTACTCATAATATTTGAATATAATATTATTAACTTGACTTTAAATGTGAAAGACTGAGATAAGAAGCTTCAAACTATCACACAACAAAATATTAATATAAAAAAATTTTATTTTTTTAAATTAAGATATTCTCTCTCATATGATTTTTCTTATTTTTACCAATAAATTAAGATAATAACAGCTTTATTTTGAAATCACATATGATTTTTCTTAATCTATCTACAATAATTAGATTAAATTATTTACACTTGGCTTTGCCTTTATCATAAACAAAAAAGTGGGAAAAGAAGATGCACCTCTTTGAGGATACACAACGACATTGAATTGATCCCAATTTCTATCTTTCCCGGCTGACAACATATAATGCACTATCTTAATGTTTCTTTAGAGGAAATCTAACAAACATGATGTGATGTATTCAAATAGAGCACAATGAACCCTCCGTGGACAAAGTCAAAAAGTAAAAAGTGAGTGTTGGGAGAGAGATGTGATCCAGTAGAATATGTACTGGAGTTGTTCCCATTTCATGTTCTTTCTGTCAATCATCTGCCTTTTATAGAAAAGACATGTCTCCAACATGTTTTCCTCCTAGCTCCACTGGCGAAGATTCATCAAATTGTTCGTGAAAAGTAGCCTTACTTCCACTCTTCCCCAAGCAAACCAGCCACTCATGAGGCCTAGAGTTCCGCACTTCCAGTCATGGATTTGATAATAGTTTTCCCCACTACAAGACTAACTTGGTCTGCAGAATGTGCATCTGTCCCTTTTGTTGTGTGGGGTGAACGGTTGTCCACTTGCTAAGTAGAAATTGGCTTTCTTTACACAAATGAAGCCATACGTTGAATGTATTTTGGTTTATTGAAAAACATTTTGATACTGGTTACTTTGAGATTCTTATTTTCTTTTAATATCCCAATTGTTAAAGAAGTTTTATTATTAATATATTGCTTTAACATTTTCCTTATATGTAGGGGTATCATCTTCTTTTAACAATCAGTTTTTTTTAATATGATATTACATTATTAAGTAACTTACCGTATTTCTGTAACTATTTAGTTCAAAACTATAATCACCACAAGAAAAATGATTGAATTATATGTAAAAAGAGCTTTTATCTCTTTTAACATAGTAACAAAGCTACAGGTACATCATGGTGCCCTCGATTAGACTTCGCAGGATGTGAGTATAGATTGGATTGGCTTCTTTGTGTTGCTCGGAGATGGGGATTGTCATTGATCAACTTTTGTAGCTGACTTGGTCTTATTTTATGGTCAAGTACTAGACAATTCTTGGTATTTCTATAACTGTTAAGCCGAAAACTATACATATTACAAGAAAAATCAATGAATTATGCTTAGAGAAATAATTTATACTTTTTTTGAGTTAATAGAGCAATAATTAACTTAAACCTTGCAGATAACATGTGACACATCCTCTAACCATTTTGTTCCTTTGATCCCATAAGAAGGTTGGCAAGCTATTCCACTAAACTTAAGCTAATTAACCCGTCTTTCACTTAATTGTACGTCACAATGTTTCTTCTCAATGTCCCATCCTCTCTTAAAAAGCTCTTTCAACATTAACCATAGAATCCCCAGGATAAGCTAGTAAAAAAGAAATTGATTCTCGCGGCTAGTAGAAGGATATTTTATATGTACTTGCCCACATTTTTCTCGTAAGATCAAAAGTTGTATGATAATAAAGAGCATCAGCTTCATGAACTCCCGTGAAAACTAGTGGAAATTCTGTACCATCCCAAAGCTAACGAAGCATAATCTCGTAATCACGGCAAAGCTCGACTTTTCTTTTGTGCCTTCTTCAAAAACATGGCGATTATATGAGCGAAACTAATCCATTACTCATTCTTGGCCAAATGTTTGTTACGAACTAGAAGAATCCTTCCCTTGCTACTCGGTGAAGAAAATAAGGATTTTTTTTTTTAATAGATTTTGTGTATAGGATGAAAGTTTCACATCAAGTATATAATCTTTTGTAGTGAACCTTAAATTAAAAAAGTATTTATTCAATTCTTAAACTTACTTTTAGGTTGAACCTTTAAGTTTTTTAACATAAAATTGAAGTCCCAAGTTAAATTTACTATATCTCTTGCGACCTTGAATCTAATGTCGTTTAGCACAAGGGAGTATGTGCAAGATAAAAATTTTATAGCAAGTATGTGATTTAAAACTTAAATTGAAAGAAATAACTCTTCAACTCGTAACCTAGCCTTTGAGTTCAACCTTTGAGTCTTTTTTCTTCCTTAAATTGCTTATGAATATGTATTGTGTGTTGTTAATATTTTGATTTAGTTTCCTTTTATATTTGAGTATAAATCCTTTTCTTAGTAACTACTTTTAAGAGAGAGTAAATATTCATCAACATAATTGAATTATTTTTCACTTGTGAGGTGCCATAACATGGTATTTTCATAATTGCTCAATTTGTTTTTCTCTTGACATTTGATAGATATGCTATAGTTTTCGATGATGAAGGCCAAAAGAAAAAGACCCACTGGAACATTCATCTTAAAACCCTAACACCCTTAGCATCTAATTACTCACATCCTATTGATAGATGTACTTGCATCCAATAACCCAATTTGGTTTTCTCGAATATTATAACATAATTCAATCGTAATAGTATTAGTTGTAGAGTTAAAATTAGGATTAAGAACAAAAAATTAATTTCTCAATTAAAATTTTCTTAAATATAAGTTCTGAAAAAATTTATATGGCTTGTGCCATTTAGTTAAATGTTATAATAACTAAAGAGAATAAGTATTGTCAAAGAAGAAATCGTTGATATACGAAAATTCTAAATGGTGGTAGAATATTATCTCTTGTAGATCTAGAAATTGGCTTATCCGGAGGAATGCAAGTTTTTAATGTTCTTATGTACTTTTGTATCTGTTTCTTTATTGTCGATGATTTGTTTTTGAACAAATACAATATTAGAATACCCAATAAAAGCAAGAGAAGAGTTAGAATAAGAAACAACTAATTAAACTCAGAATAAGCAATGAATTTAAATTTCTTAAAATAAATAATAATTTATCATGTTTAAGACATAATTTGTATATTTCTCTTACATACTCAATCATGGCCCATAAAAGAAGAAAAAGAGAGGCTTCTGTTCAAAAAATCAAAGAATCGATACTCGGCAGGCTTAATTCTTGAGAAGAAACAAGAAAATTGTTTCTCATGTTTGGATACTCTTCATGCAATCTGTTACACATTTAGCAACACATTTCATGTATTCGGTGAGTTCTCGCTCATACATGCACTTATAATCACACCTTCCAGCGCAAATCAGGAGCCAATCCTTACCTTCCACCACAAGTAGCACGAGTAGAATGATCACCAGCATCATCACCGCCGCTGCAGGTCTCTTCGTATGGCAAACTTCCATTTCTTCCTTTCTCTTCTGAATCCCTATGCTATTTGGTTTGAATAAAAAACTATATCAATAAAATTGTCTGCCTTTTTATGACCAAGTACGGTGGCCGTTGAGTAAAGTTTGGGCAAAGGCTATAGTGAATTGATCTATTTGTTTGCACCAAAAGTTATATCTACTAGGGGTTCGATAAGGTTAGTTATTAGTATTAAAAATAAGTTTATTGTTTAATTAAAAACTAACTTGTAAAATGAATTTTCATTTTTTTTCTTATATTTAAACACTACCCTAATAATCGTACAATTATTAAAAATATTTGACAACCAAAACCATATTTGTTCACTTTTGATGCCAATTTTGGTATGGAAGAATGTGAGCTGTGGATCGAAATTACGAGCAATTATAAATAAAATGGAGGAAAATGATTTCTTTATGTGCCTTGAACAATTCACAACTCGAGTGGCACTACATGAAAGAGAGATAATGTAAAGGGCTTACATGGCCTCACATTGCTTGATGCTAAGCATATTTCAAAAAAGGAAGCAATTGTTTCCTTATCAGTCACTTCGTATCCAAACATCAACTTCATGGACTCCTACGAAAACTAGTGGAAATTCCGTGCCAGCCCAATGCTTAAGAGGGATATTCTTGAAGTCATGAAAGAACTTACCTTCGTTTGTTAACAAAGGAGTAGTTCAATTGTTTATTATTGACTACTCAGGATTTAAGCCTTAAATTTGACACTCCATACTTATGAACCCTCAAACCCCTTTGCCTAAACAGAAGAATTAAAAAAAAAAGAAAAAAAAAAGAAAAAGAAAACTCGAATCATTTCATTTTCCATCTTCAAAAGCATGGTAATAAATTGGGTGAAACTTATTTAATATGTCATTCACTTGATACGAACTAGAAGAATCCTTCCCCTACCCATAACTCCCAACCCTGGGGAACCAAATCCGGTTGAGAGTGAAAGAAGGAAATTTTGTGGATTTCTTCTTTTAAATACTTCTAAAAATAGTGTGAACAGGTATTTAATGTTATCAATACCTTTGTTTAGTAGACTGTTGTATGTGAGTGAATATTTATCTACATAACTAATTTATTTCTTAACTGTTAGGCTCCATATTGTGGTGTTTTCATAGTTACTTGATTATTTTTTCTTTTGATAATTGATAGATATGTTATGGTTTTCCATGATGAATGTTAAAAGAAGGCAGAAAAATCTAAAAGCTATAGCACCCTTAACGTCTAGTTATACACGTCCTGTTGAAAGAATGTTAGTTGCATCGGATAACCCAATTTGGTTATTTTGAATATTATAACAAAGTTCAATAATAAGAGTATTAGTTGATGAGTTAAAATTAGCATCAAGAAAAAAAAAAAAAAAGATAACTTGTTCAATAAAATTCCTCTTAAGTTCTGTTAAAGTTAAGGTTTGGAAGACTTTATTATAAGTTTTATGTCATTCTGTAAGCTATTTCAATAATTAAAGGAAAAAAAAGGTATTATCAAACAGAAATTCTTAAGCTATGAAAATTCTGAAATTGTAATAAATTGTAATCTCTTGTAAACTTAGGAATTAATTTCTTGAGCCATGTAAATTTTTAGTATTCTTACGTATTGTTGTGTGTATCTCTTTGTTGTCAATTAATTATTTCCAAACAAAACTAGTATGTTAATGCTGAATAATTTTTTTTATAAGAAATAGGAGCAATGTCTTAATAAATTTTATTAATAATAACAAGGCTGAATGTAATAACTGTACATTAAACAAATACAAAAGATAGAGTATAAATCTAAATGTTAACAAAAGGTAAATCACTTCATATTAAATTGCTGTATAAAATTATGAAAATGATAGCATCAAATACATTAATGACACATTTGCTTAATCTTATGATGATTTATAATTAATGCCAAATAATGTTGAGAGAATGGTTATAATAAAAACCAACTAATTCAACCCATAACATGCAATCAATTTAAACTTCTTAAACTAAACAATAATTTTTCATACTCAATCATAACCCATAAAAGAAGAGACAGAAGCTTCTGTTGCAAAAACATTTAAGAGAAATACATTCAACCAATGCTCGCAGGTCTAATTCTTGAGAAGGAACAAGACAATTGTTTCTCATTTAAAGGACTTACATGCAACGTAGCATACAGCCAGCAGCACATTTCACGTGCTTCATGAGGTCGAGTCGCCATCGTTTGCACGCGGAATCACCCCTTTCAGCGCAAAATAGTTGCTGATCCGCACCTTCCACCACAACCAGCACGAGTAGAATGATCACCACCATCGTCGGCACCGCTGCAGGCCTCCTCGTACTGCAACCTTCCCTTTGAAAATATTTTTAATATTAAAAATCATGTTGTTTTGGACGTGTTTTTATCAAATCCTATTTTATAACCCTTTTTCCATTGTATCCTTTCTTTTTTCCAATTAAGTCTTTTCATGACTTCATTGATACTTGGCAAATTCAAGAGCTTTGAAATTTAAAAGCATTTGCCCATTCTCATCTTATGGGGTTGATCAAAATATCATAGCTTTCAAATTTGTCTCAACTTTGACCTATGTAGACGAACTTTCAATGATCCTTGAGTTTTGGAAGGTTTTGATTTTTCTATTAAAGTTGGAGTTAAGATTTTCAGAAAAATACTTCTTATACAAGAACTTTTGTCCCTTGATCCTTCCAAATTTGTCTCAACATGAACTTCCAAAGATCATGTTGTTCTAGACATTTTCATCAAATCCTATTCTATCCCCCATTGTAGCCTTCCTTTTAAAGAGCATCAGCTTCATGAACTCCGGTGAAAACTAGTGGAAATTCTGTACCATCCCAAAGCTAACGAAGCATAATCTCGTAATCACGGAAAAGCTCGACTCTTCTTTTGTGCCTCCTTCAAAAGCCTGGCGATAATATGAGCGAAACTAAACCATTACTCATTCTTGGCCAAATGTTTGTTACGAACTTGAAGAATCCTTCCCTTGCTATTTGGCGAAGAAATAAGGACATTTTATAGATTTTGTGTATAGAATAAAGGTTTTACATTAAGTATGTAATTTTTTTGTAGTGAAGTTTAAATTAAAAAAGTATTCTTCCAATTCTTGAACTAATTTTTATGTTAAATCTTTAAGTCTTTTAACATAATATTAAAGTCTCAAGTTAAATTTACTATATCTCTTGCGACCTTAAATTTAATGTCGTTTACCATAAGGGAGTATGTACAAGATGAAAATTTTATTTTAAGTATACAATTTGAAACTTAAATTGAAAGAAATACCTCTTCAACTCCTAAGCTAGTCTTTGAGTTCAACCTTTGAGTCTTTTAACATATTTCTTCCTTAAATTGCTTATGAATATGTATTGTATGTTGTTAATATTTTGATTTAGTATACTTTTATATTTGAGTATAATTCCTTTTCTTAATAACTAGTTCTAAGAGAGAAAGTAAATATTCATCAAGATAATTGAATTATTTTTCACTTGTGAGGCGCCATAACATGGTATTTTCATAATTGCACGATTTGTTTTTCTCTTGACAATTGATAGATATGCTATAGTTTTCGATGATGAAGGCCAAAAGAAAAAGACCCACTGGAACATTCATCTTAAAACTCTAACACCCTTAGCATCTAATTACTCACATCCTATTGATATATGTACTTGCATCCAATCACCTAATTTGGTTATCTCGAGTGTTATAACATAATTCAATCGTAATAGTATTAGTTGTAGAGTTAAAATTAGGATTAAGAACAAAAAATTTAATTTCTCAATTAAAGTTTTCTATAAATATAATTTTTGAAAAAATTTATATGGCTTGTGTCATTTAGTAAAATGTTATAATAACTAAAGAGAAAAAGTATTGTGAAAGAAGAAATCCTTAATATATGAAAATTCTAAATAGTGGTAGAATATTATCTCTTGTGGATCTAGAAATTGGCTTATCCGGAGGAATGTAAGTTTTTAATGTTCTTATGTACTTTTGTATCTGTTTCTTTATTGTCGATCATTTGTTTTTGAACAAATACAATATAAGAATACCCAATAATATCAAGAGAAGAGTTAGAATAAGAAACAACTAATTAAACTCAGAATATGCAATGAATTTAAATTTCTTAAAATAAATAATAATTTATCATGTTTAAGACATAATTTGTATATTTCTCTTACATACCCAATCATGACCCACAAAAGAAGAAAAAGAGAGGCTTCTGTTGAAAAAAAATCTAAGAAACGATACTCTGCAGGCTTAATTCTTGAGAAGAAACAAGAAAATTGTTTCTCATGTTTGGATATACTTCATGCAATCTTTTACACATTCAGCAGCACATTTCATGTACTCGGTGAGGCCTCGCTCATACCTGCACCAAATATCACACCTTCCAACGCAAATCAGGAGCCAATCCTTACCTTCCACCACAACTAGCACGAGTAGAATGATCACCAGCATCATCACCTCCGCTGCAGGTCTCTTCGTATGGCAACCTTCCATTTCTTCCTTTCTCTTCTGAATCCCTATGCTATTTGGTTTGAATAGAAAACTATATTAATAAAATTGTCTGCCTTTTTATGACCAAGTACGGTGGCCGTTGAGTAAAGTTTGGGCAAAAGCAATAGTAATTTGATCTATTTATTTGCACCAAAAGTTATATCTACTAGGGGTTCAATAAGGTTAATTATTAGCATTAAAAATAAGTTTATTGTTCAGTTAAAATGCTAACTTATAAAATGAATTGTCATTTTTGTATATTTAAACACTACCCTAATAATTGTATAACTATTAAAAATATTTGACAACCAAAGGCATATTTGTTCACTTGTGATCCCAATTTTGTACGGAAGAATGTGAGCTACGGGTTGAAATTATGAACAATTCATATAAGAAAGTTTTAAAAAATATTGAGTTCCGTATACAAAAACCCACTATTTTGAAAAGGGAGAAAGAAAATAATATAATTATAGATAAAATGGAGGAAAATGATTTCTTTATTTGCCTTGAACAATTCACAACTTGAGTGGCACTGCATGAAAGAGAGACAATGTAAAGGGCTTACACGGCCTTCCATCGCTTGATGCTAAGCAAATTCCGAAAAAGGAAGGAAGCAATTATTTCCTTATTAGTCGTCTCATATGCAAAGATCAACTTCATGGCCTCGTACGAAAACTAGTGGAAATTCCGAGCCAGCCCAAAGTTTATGAAGGATATTCTTGCAGTCATGGTAGAAATTGTCTTTTTTTGTTAACAAACGAGTAGTTCAATTGTTAATTTATTTTATTTTATTTTTACTCATACACCTGGAGGGGATAGGGATTCAAACCCATGACCAGTGGATCAATTGTTAATTATTGACTACTCAGGATTTAAGCGTTAAATTTGGACCCCACAGCTTATGAATCCTCGATCCCTTTACCTAAACAGAAGGATTTTTTTTTTTTTTAAAGGACTCAAATCTTTTTATATGCTTCTTTATAAGCATGGTAATAAAGTGGGCGAAAATGATCAATATCATTCACTTGATACGAACTAGAAGAATCCTTCCTCCGCCCATAACTCCCAACCTTGGGTAACCGACTCCCATTGGGAGTGAAAGAAGGAAATTTTGTGGATTTCTTCTTTTAATTACTTTTGAAAATGGTGTGAACGGGTATTTAATGTTCTCAATATCTTGGTTTGGTAGCCTGTTATATGTGAGTGAATATTTATCTACATAACTAAATTATTTCTTAAGACTTAGGCTCCATATGTGGTGTTCTCATAGTTACATGATTATTTTTTCTTTTGATAATTGATAGATATGTTATGGTTTTCCATGATAAAGATTAAGAGAAAAAGACCCAATGGCAGAAGCAGCTAAAAAGCTATAGCACCCTTGACGTCTAGTTATATAAGTTCTGTTGAAAGAATGTTAATTGCATCCGATAACCCAATTTGGTTATTTTGAATATTATAACAAAATTCAATCATAAGAGTACTACTTGTGGAGTTAAAATTAAGATTAAGAAAAAAAGGATAAATTTTTCAATAAAATTCTTTTTAAGTTCTGTATAAAGGTAAGGTTTGAGAGACTTTATTATAAATATTATGTCATTTTGTAAGCTGTTTCAATAATTAAAGAAAAAAATTATTATCGAACAGAAATTCTTAAGCTATGAAAATTTTGAAATTGTCGTTGTAATCTCTTGTAGACTTAGGAATTAATTTCTAGAGCCATGCACATTTTTAGTGATCTTATGTATTGTTGTGTGTATTTCTTTGTTGTCAATCATTTATTTGCAAACAAAAATAGTATGTTAATGCCATTTTTTTTTTTTAAGAAACAGAAGCAATGTCTTGATAGATTTTGTTAATAATCATAAAGTTGAACGCAATAACTATACATTAAATAAATACAAAATATAAGGTATAAGCCTAAACCTTAACAAAAGGCGAATCCTTATATATTAAATTTTCTGTATAAAATTATGAAAATAAAAGCATGAAATACATTAATAATACATTTGCGTAACTTTATAATGGTCTATAATTAATGCCAAATAATGTTGAGAGAATGATTATAATAAGAACCAGCTAATTAAACCTATAACATGCAATCAATTTAAACTTCTTAAACTAAATAATAATTTTTAATACTCAATCATGACTCAGAAAAGAAGAGAGAGAAGCTTCTGTTGCAAAAACATTTAAGAGAAATGTATTCAACCAATGCTTGCAGGTCTAATTCTTGAGAAAGAAGACAATTGTTTCTCATTTAAAGGACTTCATGCAACCTAGCATACAGCTAGCAGCACATTTCATGTACCTGATGTGGTCGAGTCGCCATTGTTTGCACCCGGAATCACACCTTTCAGCGCAAAACACTAGCTGATCCGCTCCTTCCACCACAACCAGCACGAGTAGAATGATCACCACCATCGTCACCATCGTCACCACCGCTGCAGGCCTCCTCGTACGGCAACTTTCCATTTCTTCCTTCCCTCCTTAATCTTTATGCTATTCGGTTTGAATACAAAACCAATATTCATAAAATTGTCTACCTTTTTATGACCAAATATGGTGGCGCTTGAGTTAAGTTTGGGCAGAAATTGTGAATTGATATGTTTATTTGCAACAAAAGTTATATCTACTGGGGTTCAATATGGGTATTTCTTAGTATTAGAAATAATTTTATGATTTAATTTAAAAGTTAATATAATAATTGGAATATCTCTTTTATATGTAAATATTACTAAAAAATCGTACCTTTATAGAAGCCCCACACCTTTAAAAATAAAGGAATAATAATAACTAAAATGTCTTAAATTGAAAAACCCATTTGTAAGCATGGATTAGAAGGCATATTTGTTTGATAATGAAAGGCATATTTGTTTACTTGTGATGTTCATTTTGGTGTGATTTGTCTGTTGAAATTATGAGTGGGATTGGTCCAAACTATATTCTTAAAATTGTCTGCCTCTGTATGACCAAATATGGTGGCCCATTAGTAAAGTTTGGGCAAAAGCTATTGTAAATTTATCTACCTATTTGGACCAAAAGTTGTATCTATTGGGGGTTAATATAAGTATTAAAAATAAATTTATAATTTAATCAAGAAACTAACTTTTAAGATAGATGATCTCTTTTTTTCTTTTTAAACGCTATCCAAGGTATTTATCCATTATCGTCTTAGGGGTATGCAAAAGATCTAAGCTCTAAAAATTACCTCAACTTTGACTTGTTCGGATGAACTTCCATTGATCCTTGGCTTGTTTTTGGGAGTTTTGATCTTTTTATAAAAGTTAGAATAAAATATTAGGAAATATTTTTAATACTAAAAGTCATATTGTTTTGGACGTGTTTTTATCAAATCCTATTTTATATCCCTTTTCCATTGTATCCTTTCTTTCTTTTTTCCAATTAAGTCTTTCCATGACTTCATTGATACTTGACAAATTCAAGAGCTTTGAAGCTTAAAAGCATTTGCCCTTTCTCGTCTCATGGGGTCGAGCAAAGTATCATAGCTTTCAAATTTGTCTCAACTTTGACTTGTGTAGATGAACTTCCAATGATCCTTACTTGAGTTTTGGAAGGTTTTGATTTTTCTATTAAAGTTAGAGTTAAGATTTTCAGAAAATACTTTTTATGCAAGAACTTTTGTCCCTTGATCCTTCCAAATTTGTCTTAACATGAACTTCCAAAGATTATGTTGTTCTAGACATATTTTCAACAAATTCTATTCCTATCCCCCATTATAGCCTATCTTTTATATATTTTTTTTTTCTCTCACGACTTTTCTCGAGTTCATTCATACTTGAATAGTTTAAAAGATTTTGTATTTAAAAGCATTTGCTCATTGTCGTTTCATTGGGGTAAGCATCTGTGAATCGACTTCTCATGATCCTTGACTCATTTTGAAAGAGTTCTGGTTTTTTTGTAGAAGTTAGAACAAAAAATTTTTCAAGAATAATCTTTATACTAGAAAACAGGTTATTTTAGACATGTTTCATCAAATCATATTTTTCATCCCTTTTTCAATTGTAGCCTTTCTTTCTTTCCTTCTTTTTCTTACTTCTTTTCATGAGTTCGTCCGTCCATAAGATTTAAAAGCTATTAAATTCTCTATACCCACCTGAAATTGTGCTTAGAGAATTATTGGATGTATTGTTTGAGTTAATAGAACAGCAATTAATTTAAACCATCCAGATAACCCGTGACACAAATTCCAAGCCTCTAAGCTTTCTGTTTTATTGATCACTGAGCTTGAACAAGTCCCAAGCTATTCCACTGAGCTTGAACCAATCACTTAATTGTATGTCAAAATGTTTCTTCTCAATATCTCATCCTTTCTTAAGATCTTTCAACATTCACCACAGAAATTCTCAGGACAAGCTAGCGGGAGAAAAATTGATCCTCAAGACGGCCGGTAGAAGAAGATGGTAAAAGGACATGTGCATACTTACACATTTGTCTTCCAAGATTGGAAGTTGGAGAATATAAAAGAGCATCGGCTGCATGGACTGCCACGAAAACTAGTGGAAATTCTGTGCTAACAGGTTAATGGTATAGTAATTGATTATTGGTTACTAAAGATTGGAGTCTTAAGTTAAAAATAAAAAACTTGAATCTCTTTTTGTGCCTTCTTAAAAAACATGGTAATAATGTACGTGAAACTCATCACATGCGTCATTCTCGTTCAATGTGAAGTAGAAGGGTTCTTTCCTAGCCCATAAGTCCTAACCCTCCCAGAATGAACTCCCACTGAGAGTAAAACAAGGAAAATTTTGTAGATTCTTCTTTTACTTACTTTTAAAAATAGTAAGAATGTGCATTTCATAGTATCTATATCTTGATCTAGTAACCATTTGCAGGTAGTGAATATTTATCAATATAACTATTTTTTTTAACTGTGAGGCTCCATATTATGGTGCTTTCATAGTTGCATGATTTTTTATTGTTTTTTGTTAGTAGAAATGTAAATTTGTATTAATAAAAAGTAATGTACAAAAGCATAGAACATACCCTAACATTATAAGAATTATGAAAACTATAAAAAGATGGAGCTTGATAACCTTTAATCACACTTTAAATGACATTTTCATATGAAGATTTTATATTTAAAAGCAAAGAAGGTCTTCCTCAATTTTTTTTTTTCTTTAGCTAACATGATTGAAAACTCAATTATTATGTTCTGAAATTGTAGTCTACTTCATTTTGCCATATATACAAGTTAAAAAAAAAAAATCTTAAGAAGCTTTGCATCAAAGCATTTCTTTTAATTACATGATTTTTTCTTTTCTTTTGATAATTGATAAGTATGTTATAGTTTTCCGTGATGAAGATTGAGAGAAAAAGAACCAATGGCACAACATCTAAAAGCTATAGCACCCTTAACGTCCAGTTACGCACGTCCTGTTGAACGAATGTTTATTGCATCCAATAACCCAATTTGGTTATCTTGAATATTATAAAAGAATTCAATCGTAAGACTATTAGTTGTGTAATTAAAATTATGATTTAGAGTAAAAAAGATAATTTTGTCAATCAAAGTTTTTTTAGTTCTATATATAAATATATAAGGCGTAAAAAATTCTATATATATTGTGTAATTTGCATAGTTGTTACAATTATCAAAGAGAAAGAGAGTTGCTACAAAAGAAATTCTAGTATATGAAAATCCTCAAATAGTGATAGATTGTTATCTATTAGTGGCATTGAAATTAGTTTATTTTGAAGCTTTGGTATTCTTATATGACGTTGTGCATTTATTTTTTTTGTTGACAATAACTTATTTCCAAACAAATATAATATTACAATATCTAATAATATCGAGAGACAAGTTAAAATAAAATTCAACTAATTAAACTTAGAATAGGCAATAACTTTTGAATACAAATAATTTGTATATTTCTTTTACATACTCAATCAAGACTCGTTAAAAGAAAAAAGAAGAAAGAAAGAAAGAACATAATTCTTGAGAAGGAACAAGAAAATTGTTTTTCTTATTTGTTGACAGATATGTAACTTAGTTGACAATCCATGCAGTTTATAATTAAAAAGTCTTATCGTTGACATTCAACCCCTATCATCTTCCATTTACCTGAAAAAAAAAAAAAAGTTGTTTCTCATATTTGAAACTTCTTCAAGCAGTCTGACATATATATAGCAACACAGTCCATGTAGTGCATGACATGGAGTCGCCATCCTTTGCACTTTAAATCGCACCTTCTAGCGCAAAACAAGAGCTTATCCTCACTTTCCACCACAACTAGCCCGAGTAGAATGATCACCACCATCGTCACCACCGTGGTAGGCCTCCTTGTTCCGCACCCTTCCATTTCTTGCTTCTTCTTCTGAATATTTGTGCTATTTTGTTTTAATAAAAAACGAATTCATATCACAAACTTGTATGCCTTTTTATGACCAAATATGATGGCCCTTGAGTTAAGTTTGGGCAAAACCTATTGTAAATTAATCTATTTATTTGCACCAAAAGTTATATTTACTGGAGGTTTAATATGAATAGTTATTAGTGTTAAAAATACATTTATAATCTAACTTTAAAACTAACTCATGACTTGAAGGATTGTTTTTCCATATTCAAATACAACTCAAGGCCATTTGTTCTGTTTGGGCTAGGGATATTAAAAATAAATTTGTTTATTTACACCAAAATTTTTATTTACTAGGGTTTCAATATGAGTAGTTATTGGTATTAACAATATGTTTATAATTTAACCCCAAAGATAGCTTATGAGTTACAAGGTGATTCCTTTGTATTTAAACACTACTTGAGAAAAATAATGAATTGTAATAACTAGAATGTCCTAGATTGAAGAACCCATTTGTAAACATGGATTAGAGAGCATACTGGTTTGACATAAAAAGGCATATTTGTTTACTTGGGTCATGTCCATTTTGGTGTGAAAGAATGTGAGTTGTGGGTCGAAATTACAAATGAGATTAGTCCAAAGCATTTGGCCATTATTGTCTCCTCGGAGTGAGCAAAAGATAAATGCTTTGAGAATTGTCTAGACTTTCACATGTGTGGATAAACTTCCAATGAGCCTAGACTTGATTTTGGGAGAGTTTTGATCTTTTATAATAGCTAGGATAAAATGTTCTGAAAATATTTTTAACACAAATATTTGATTGTGTTTTCTTTCTCTTGATTTAATGATCACACACATTAAATAAATAGGCCCAAGCCCAATATAAAAAAATATGACCTAAAAAGTCAAAGCTCGGCTCAAATGGGCCTAATCTAGGCCCGTTTATATAATTAAAAAGAAAACCACGCCCAAGTTAGGCCCATTTAAGCGTATTGGAAAAGTTCAGTCCAAAACAGGCCCAGTTGGAGCGTATATAAAGTCGAACCCCTCAATCGACATATACGTGTAAAAGGGAAGGGTTTTTGATTTGTGCGATCGTCGTTATCTTTTTCTATTCCCGGGGTTCCTTTGTGGAAAGATCATCTTCTCCGGCGGAATAATTACTTGGATTGAAAAAATTGTAGTTGAGATTAGGAATTGGAAGAAAACTTAGGAATAATGCAAGGAGGGGGAGGTGAAGAGGTGAGCATAGATGAGTTGGCCTCGAACCTTGCGACTTACAAGGATCAGCTTCATCAGGTGCATCATACTTTTCATATTTAGGTTTTCTGTTCTGATGTTTGTTTTCTTCTCTGGTTCTTAGTTTTACTTTGTTTTAGTTTTCCTCTGTAGATTATGTATGATTTCGATTAGATTTCATGCTTGAAGGTTTCGATTTGGCTTTAGTTCTAAGTGCTTTCAGTCTCTATAAAGTTTGATTTTATATTTTTGGAGGCAAAAGCGTGCTTCTTCGTTTCTTTTCTGTTTGGATGTTGTGCTTAGTAGCTGAGAATCTAGAAGAAACGAAAGAAGAGTGTAGGAGGAAATATTAAGAAAATAAAAACTGGGAATTTTACATTCTTTTGTCAGTGAGAGAAAAGATAGCACAGTTATAACTAATCCACTAATTATTATTATTATTATTATTATTATTATTATTATTATTATTATTATTATTTTGGTTTTTCCATTTTCCACTTTCTTTGTGAGTGCTTAGAAAAGGCATATCTGTTTTCTGTTCCTGGGACTTATCTTTGGGCCTTAAAAATTCTTGTACATTAACCTAACTGTTTCTGGAACTTAAACACTAGCGTTATGCAGATGTTGAGAGGATGATGTTTGGAAAGAATTTTACGAATGTTATTGCTTCTACTTCATGATAGTCTTGTAATTTAGAGATGTAAACCTTGCCGAGTGGGTTTTTGGTGGGGTCAATGCCAAGCCCCAATTCACATCTATATCAGCTAAGATAGCATGCTAGTTGTCCATGAATCTCTCATTATTATTGCTACTTCTTAGTTCTTGAAAATGTATAGAACCGAACAAAAAGAAGCTGGGTCTAATGGATTATGGAACTGGATTTGATATTATCTATACTGATCCTAGGTATGCTTATTGAGCTGCTTCAAGCTTCTCCAAGTCAATTACCACAAGGATATAAAAAAATTGCCGCACTTGGGCATGATGCTCAATAAGGTCCTTCTGTATGTCTTCAGTGAATTATTGAGTTAATGAGGAAAAGGGATAGTGATACTTATAGTTAACAGAAATAATGGAAACTAAACAAAGATGTAATTAGCTACACTCATGCGATTGGCATGTGTTTAGCATTTGATTGTTTTTATAGAATTTTGACATCAAAATTTGATATGAGAAATAAGTTGGTTTCCTATTCTCTTTTTATGTTCCCAAAAGCTTGCCTGGACAGCTTTGATGATTATTTTTTCCATAGCTGAATATATGCTGTAGTTGTCAGCTGATAGATTCTCTCTGTTTCTGTTCATCTATTGTATTTGTAATGGCTTCTATATCATGTGCGGAACAGGTCAGACAGCTTTTGGCTGATGATCCTGGAAACTCTGAATATGTGGACATGGAAAGGGAGCTTAAAGAGGTAGTTTCTTTGTTATATTCGGTTTCTTTTGGTATTCCTCGTTAAATTTCCTTGGTAATATCTATATAATTCCTTATGATTTTATATATATGGATTCTCTATCCTTGGGGTGCCCCTACAGTTTGAATGATTGTTTTTAGAAGTGAAGTGAAGCTCTTGTTAAACTCTGGGTTACAAAACCAACTCCAGATGTTGTTTGTTGGATGTCTAGTTTCTGGAAACTTTCTTTCTTTTATTTCTCTACCTTCTCTGTCTGAAGGAACCAAGATGTTGCCCAAACAAGCAACATCAATTAATCCCTAGCGGCCCATATGGAGGTTTATTTTTGTTTCAGGATTGAGAAGGTGAGGAGGTTTCTATGTTAAATAAACTTCGTAGACACCAGAGATGGGAACTCTGAAGAATGAGAAAGTTATTTGGATCTATAATGTGAAAATTGAGAATTTCAGCAAGATGCCCATCACTTCTATCTTGGTTCCTGTGCAGGTGTGCTATGAGTCGTGATGGTCAGCCTGCTCTCTCCCTCTCACCTGATTTCAGATGTTCACACTGAGATTCTAAGTTCGAAATATGACTTTAAATTGGCCTTATGGTGTTAGTAGTAATGTGAATGTTCGTATGTGTTTTCTTTGTGAATTTTGAGTTATTTCTAAAGTTGTGTTGATGCAGGTAATTGCTTTGACGGAAGAACTCCTTGCAACTGCAAAGCAAAATGATATTTCTGGATCAGATATTGGGACAAGTGGCAGGATGTCCCCTAGTTTGCCCCAATCTGTGGATAATAAAATGGTAAATCCACATCCTTTTGATTTGATTTGATTTACGGTAGGTTCTTTAGTGGAAAATATGCTTTGTTTTCTCAAGAGGAAAGTTGTGTTAGAATGGAGTACAAACGAACTTCTGGATTTGGCTTCTATGTAAGCTACAGAAGTTCTATTTTTGAAATGGATTTAAAGGGACATACTGGCTGGGATTTAAAGGGACTTGCTGGCTGGATTCAGTGTCCTTGTATTAAATTTTAGACTTTGGGAATGATCACTTTATTCCTAAGTTTTCTGCCATTACTAAGTTTTGCCTTTTCTGGGAGTCTCATCACTTTATTGGTTCTGGCTGGTGGGCAGTATCTGTTTCACAATAGTAAGGTTATGTACGTTGCTACAAAATGATGTCTTCCGTTGTATGATGTGTGACATTGTCCTATCACTTGCAGTGGCTCAGACAAATGATTATGTAGCATGAACTGACCCAGTAACTTTATGGGAAAATTAATATTTGGCCTTATAATTGTCAGATATGTGAGCTTTGCCTTTTGGATTTATGTGCATCATCACATTGCAATGTCATTTTTGAACAAACCATGGAATATGGCTGATGTGGGACTACAAAAGCGGATATTGTCCTTGCCTCTTATTGTTGTTGCAGCTGAGGATATTTTTATGTCTATCTATATATATACTTATCTCATCTCATCTGCTGTCTGGCATTGCCCCTGTGCGGTCCTTTCCTACCTTTGATGATTACTCAACTGTTCATCCAATGTTCACTTTTTTTTGGTTCCCCCCCTCCCCCTTCCTTGTTACCATGGGTAAATAGATGTTTTTGGTGGTTTTGGTACTTCCTCGCATTCTGTTGATCATGTTGATTTTCATTATGTAGGACTCAGAAAGTGTGTCTGATAGTCACGCAAATTTTCCCATCGGCACAAAAGTTCAAGCTGTTTGGAGTGAAGATGGGGAATGGTATGTCAAAAAAAAAAAAAAATGTTGATGCATTAATTTCAGTTAAATTGTATGCTTTTTTTTTTTTCATTTGTTTTACCTTTGGTTTTCTGTGTTTGACTAGTTGAATATTCAGGTATGATGGAACCATTGAGGCGTATACTCCAAATGGCTTTATTGTTTCCTATGATGGATGGGGTAATAAAGAAGAGGTATGATTTCTGCTGGCACAGTTTGAGTCATACAGTCCTAAATTCATTATCTTCCTTTATTCCCACTGTTGCATCCATCTGTAGATCAGTGTATATGTCTTCTCGCAGAACTTGCATTTTTGAGGTTGCAATATCAGTTAGAATTCTTCTTGTAACTTGTTACCCGGAAAAGTAAATCTTGTCTTTATGACAAAATTGGCTTAGGTTAATATGCGAAATGATGCACTGTTGTTAAGGTTCAATCTGTTTTCTAGCTCAAGATCCTTTGTTCTTGATTATCAATATTCCAAATGAGAATTCTTCTTGCAATTTGTTGTCAGGAAAAGTAAATCTTGTCTTTTTGACAAAATTGGTGTAGCTTAATATGAGAAATGATGCACTATTGTTAATGTTCAATCTGTTTTCTAGCTCAAGATCATTTGTTCTTGATTATCAATATTCCGAATGTAATCCTTAATATTATGAGGGTTTTTATTTATTTTTTAGTTTTCTTATTCAACATGTAGCATGCGCCTAAATTTGGAGGCTTCTCAATAATGGATCTTCTGGCGATTAGTTGGCTTGCGGCCATCATTATACCTACCCCTTGTTTTTATTTGATTTGATACGTCAGTTGCTCCCATTGGCTATAAGGTTGTGGGAGTGCCCTTCCCATCATTCCTTACACCTTGCAAACCCTAGGAAGGTGGAATTGAATCCCAAGTTTTTTGTATTAAGTCTTGAAACTAACAACCACATTATTTTGCACCTTCATTTGTACCAATTTTTCCTTTTAACTGTGTCTTCTTTATTCGTTTGTAGTCTTCTTTACTATTTGCCTTCTGCCTTTCATTTAACTCATCTAATGCAATTAGACAACTGCACTTTTCTGAAAGAAATCATCAGAACCACAATGAACCCTTGTGCCCTTCCCCTCATGAACTCTACTACAATGCTCTACCATTAGAGCTACCTTTATTGTGGTGTACAGCCATTGACAGCCACTGCATCATTATCCTTACCTTGACTGCAATACCATCTCCACTGTCACCATCATGTCATGATACTTATTATAACCACCTTGCAGTGTCATTTCCACCACAATCACTTTTTCATTTCCAAGTGTTTGAATAGAAGATTGTTTATGAAAGAACATTTGGGAGATGGTGGCTGATAATGCTCTTATACAAGTGACTTAAGTGGGCTACCATATAATTCTCTCCAATGCCTAATCTCATAGGAAGTCAATTGTTACAACTTCGTGTATATAAGGCAAAATGAAATCTGCTCTGGAAGAAAGGATTTTGCAGACGATAGACAGATTAGTTTTTTGGGTGGTTACTGGAAAAAATTAAATAATTACGGGAAATATCAACTTTGATAAAAGTGGATAAAACAAATATGCAAATAGCGGAATTGATGCATGGCTCATTTGCTTTAGCAATCCTTTTCAAATAGGAAAATGTATTGATGTTAAATTTTCATGGGTGTCACTAGCTTGTTTGTGTTTGATATTTTGAGGGAGACATGGATATGATGGGAAGAATGTGAGATTGTGAATCACTTTTGTATGAATTGGTTTTCTCTGTGCCATCACATACTAGCCTCTTCTAGATGTTTCTTTTCACCTGCAATTCGTACAGCATATATTCGGCTGAAGCAATTAGGCTTAAATTATTGGCAGTAATAGATATTACTAACAGTTGCTAATTCCAGGTCGATCCTGCTAATGTGAGGGCAATTCAGGAGGGAGGTGTCAATGCTTTAGCGGAAGCTGAAAGAGTGGCTGAAGCTACTAAACAAGCTATCAAGCGCAAGATTGCACTTGCTGCTTCTGTGGACTTCCAATCCCGGACTTTACCAGCAAAACTCCGTATAGATCCCACTGACCCAGAGGATGTGGTAAGTTTTGCATATTACCATCAAAGAACAATGGATATCTATGTTACTGGATCCGACAATCGGTTTCTTCATTATGATACTTTAGTTTTCTGTTATCTGGTTGGCTTTAACGAACCTATCACGAGAGCTGTAGTGGGATGCATAAGACTTGCATGGTTATTAGAGCTTCTTTTTCTTTTCTTTTTCTTCTTTTTTCTCTTTAAATTTTCCAACCCCAGAAGTCATGTCATGATGATTGATGATATTCTTACTAACTATAACTTGTACAGAAAGCTGCCAAGCGTAAGAAAATACATGCTTTTAAGTCAAAGGTGCGGCTGGAGCAACTTGAAGTAACACAGAATAAGCGGCAGAATGCCTGGCAGCAGTTCCAGTCAACTAAAGGCAAGACTAAGAAGGTACATTTGGCAGACCTTTTTGCATCAAATATGCTCTGGTTGTTCTTATATGAACCCCGTTTGTTTAACTTTTTTGGACAATTTCACACCTTGCTTCCTTCCCTTTATGTTACTGCCCATCACTCACTCTCTTATTTGCATACCTGGTCAGATTGGTTTCTATTCGGGACGCAAACGAGAGAGCATATTCAAGTCTCCTGAAGATCCATTTGGTAAAGTTGGTGTGACTGGAAGTGGGAAGGGTTTGACGGAGTTTCAGAAGAGAGAAAAGCACTTGCACCTCAAGGGAGCGACCGTTGAGGCTGATGATTAGATTAAGAGTTCCATCTAATCTATATCTCTGCTTAATGTTGCTAGACTGAATCACCAAAGTCTTGAAAACAAACTGTATCTAATTAACTGATCTTGGACAGTATAAACGTTTTTCCTTTTTAGTTTGAGTTTAGCATCGAGTTTATAGAACAGATCCTTTCTCAGATTGTTAACCTTGCCGTCATGGTCTCTCCAAACAGACCCACTCCGAAACGTCTGCACTCCAGTTATTTGGAGTGTTGGACGGATGAAACGGATAAATATTTTTTAAGAAATAATTATATAGAAATTTCGAGATTAAAAAAAAAAAAATCGGTTTAGGCCTCTATTAAAAGTATCTTATTTTACTCTAGAAAACAGACAATCTCAATCACAATAGGATTGCTGAGCAGCGAAAACTGAAGGAAGAAGCCAGCTTGGATAACCAAACAGCAACTCTATACTGTATTTCCACATCTTGTCATAAATACAAGTTTTTGTACTCGTCCTTGTCTAACGAAAGAAAGAAAAAGAAAAATCTGCGCTTCTACTCAAATCAAGCTTACGAGCAAGAAAGGGTAGATCTGTAGATGGTCATGAGATCAAATACTATCAAATGACATGGTACTCTATACAAGGAAAGAACATGGTGATCTGATTCTTTTCCGAAAGCTTTGAAGCAACAATCCAAATCCTCAAAAGCTGCATCAATGGGGAGTAAAAGCCACTTCTTTTTCTGCCTAAAATTGCTTATCCTGTGTATGCATCAAGAAGAGAAGACAGTGTCCTATTCCTCAGTCCTCAGGAGAACTCCAACATTAAGACTATAATAACGAGGGCTTGACATGTCTATCACTCGTTCCTGATGGAATAGTACTTTTCCCAGAGTGCAGGAGATCTTGATATTTCAGTCATCAGGTTCTTGAATTTCATGCTACAATCTCCTCCACTGCAGAATGACAGAACACAATTAAGAAGATCAGAAGATTCATGCAAATGTGATGTTATCTATAGGAGATACAATCAGTTCAGTACATATTGGATGGCAAGATCATATAGTTTGAAGTGGATTGTTAGTAATCTGGCTTTTTCTTGCTTCAAAACATCTTTAACCACTTGTTGAAGAGACAAATTCCTGCACTAATGGAAAATCTAGGTCCTCATTTACTTATTATTATTATTGTGTTTTGGTCAACAGGCTAGTAGTCCTGTGGTTGGTTGGTAATTGGCCCCTCAAGATTTAGATCCTGGGTTCAATATCTCATACCCATCCCCAAGTCTGCAAGTTGAATTTACTAAAAGAGTTACAGGACAATGATGTTCTATACTATTCCTATTTGGTCCTTAGAATTCTGAGTTCTAAACTTTTTGAAAATAAATAAGAGCATGAAAGATCAATTTGAAATGAAAAACATGAAAGATGACAGATAGCAGTTACACTAGACCATATATCAACACCAACGTAGGGGAATCATGTAGTTAAGACTTATTTTTCACTAAGTACTGAGCATCAAAAGCTTTTCGAGTTATGACAGTTCTCTCAAAGAATGCAGGTTAGGCCTAAACTCGTATTAATTAACACTACTAGAGTTGAGTCGAGAGAGAGGGGGGAGGAGGATTGGCCAGTCATTTTCCATCCACTAGAAATCTTGATTGAAGCAAATCTTTGAAGAAATAGGTACTGAGCCAAAAGGAATGAATTCAACAACATATATAAACTAAACAACTCTTTTCTTTATAGACTCAGAATTTAGACCAACAAAAATCAAAACCATGCACTCTGGGTGATCAAGACGTATCTTCCCAGGAAAATAAAAAATTAATGCAAAACACAAATAATGCCTAATCATGACATGTGGCCACATTGAGTAATAACTCAAAAACACACAAGAAAAACAATCTACAATCAGGATAAATCAATTAAAACGTCCAGATATATCACAAGAATCAAACCTTATGCGATTCAAGGACGCAATTGCACGAAGGGCACTGCGAATCATGTCTTCATTACGATCTACTTCTTGCTTGACAGCATCTTGCTTTGGCTTGAAATTAATGGTCTTCTGCAAAGGATCCACCAACGAGTCCAGCACTGAGGATGCAAAACTCATATTAGATAAGGATATTTGGAGCTTAGCTAAATCATAGTAGAGAAAACTGATGAAGTCACCAACCTGCTAGTACAGCAGATGGACATTTATCCGCAAGTTTTGATAGGATTAGATGGCATGGCATTTTAACATCATAGTGATCTGTAACGGAGAATGTTCACATTATTTATTAAAGCGGTAAGAGCCAGAAACACCATACAATTACCATTTGATCTTCAGATAACCGTCACTAACAGAACACATCAAAGCAAGACTCATATGCTGTAAACTAAGACTCATTTGCTGCACAAACTTCAACAACACTAAATAATAATCATTTCAACATGCGTAAAGCAACTGATTTCTGACACAAATGAACATAAAAGTCCCAAAAATGGTAGGCAGCAAAAATACTTAAATTACAACTCACCATCCAGGCCAGATTTGAGGTAAGGAACAATAAAAGATGAAGGATTCACTTGATCAAGACAACTATCCAGTAACGTGTCTACACATTCAAAAGCAGCCTTTCTCAACTCCAGCCCATCATCCACAATGTGCTTGAAAGGACCAAGATCAACCGTCCTTATCAATTCTTGCTGCAACAGGAGTTGGAAAACAGAACGTTGGACAAATTAGGTCTAATACTGGTGAAAAATATCGTAAAAGAAACCAAAAAAGTAAAAGGAAAGAAAGAGTGGCTAATAGTAACTCCAAGTTACAAAGACTTAGAGATACCAACTACACTCATAAGCTCAGTCATGGGGGTACATTTAACAGTTGACTCAATATCCACAGTTCTCTGATGCACACAAATTAATTGCTAGAAGAAGACCAATGCTACGTTAGGGATTGCACAAATTATTATAGAATCCTATTCCACGAGCAAGTGGAACATCAAATACGGCTGACAACAAAGCTAGCAGAACATCAAGAGAAATGAGAACCAGAGATCATACAAGTTTGCCCCAAATAAGTCCAAGGCATGAGATTATAATTGTAGGAGAAGAATGGTAAAAGAGCCCCATTGAATCATGCAAAATTATCCTGCTATCCAAAGTAAAACCACCCCAAAAACATCGAATCCAATACATTAACAGGTCCAATCAAGAATGATGTCAACAGAGTAGTTTAAGTGCATATAATCTGCTTAAAATGGACTCCTCTAACAGTGTGATTTTCAGATAAATAGTTGAGTAATCATTCACATTAATAAGCGAGATAACAAGAAACCAGTACGACAGTCTGGTGACTTCAAACAACAATGTCATAAAAGCATTGGTATGGCGTGACGCTGTGTGATGCAAATGATAGAGCACCATAAGTTTTATATGCTAATCCAACAAGTAAGAGAGGCCAGAAAAGCATATTGCATGCAAGGGCATTTTAGAAATCAAAATTTTAGAAGAAAGAAGCATTCATTCAATATGAATAGCATAAGAAACTTAAATTACCTTAACAATTGTTTGATCATAAAGAAGTGGCAGTAACTCTGGAAGAAGCCCCTTAATCAGGTTTGGCTTATTATGAGCAAATGTACTTAAGGCCAACACAGCTGCACGCCTAACATGCTGCATGTCCATTAGAAATCAGTAACTACAAGGTCCAAAAGTCATACCACTCCACTACTATCTATCTAACCACAAAATCATATAGATGACAAATAAAGACAGGAGAGAGTGAAAAGAGGAATGATAAGATACTGAGATATAAGACTTACCCGGTCATGATCCTTAATAAGCATCAAGAATGATGAGATCTCAGGGTATATAATCTCGTCTATCTTCTCAGGCCTCTCAACTATAGAATATTTTACAGCAATGACAACCGTTGCTCTAGTGAATGCAGCTGGATTTGTTGTTCTTACCTTTAGGAAATGAAGAACAGTCAATCAAATGTACATATAGAACAGTCTGTTATAAGCTTGAGAAGTAGAGAAGGTCATTTGGTTAAATACCTTAAGTGCAGGAACAAGTTTTGTGGGTTCAATAAGCGCAATTTTTCCCAGACACTCAGCTACAACATTGCGAACTCCCTCTTCCTCACTGGCACAGTGGTTAAATAGTAACTTAAGAATCTTCTCAACACTGGAATCCTGAAATTCTGCTTTATCGACAGATTGTCTAACAATGACCTGCAAGATGTGATATGGAGAAGTGAAACACAATATGGAAAAACTCTCTCTAAGATAGAATGGCAGCTCATGCGCACACACCTCTTTCAAGGAATGAAGCAAAAGATATTGTTTCTTCTGCTGATTGTCGATTTGGTCCAAGATAAAAGGCAAATACTTGGATAGATTACCAACAGCAATATTGCCAAGAGCATAGGAGGCGGCAGACTTTATCTCTTCAAAGGGAGATTGGAAGGACTCAATAACGATATTCTCGATATGTGCATGCGAGCTTAAATCTTTCCTTCTCCCAATTTCGCCTAGACATAGTAAGGAAAGGTGCTGCTTAGCCTGAAAAGTAAAACAAAAGCAATTGTAGTTGACAAATCCAATAGATACTGATATAATGATCTCACACAGTAGAACCAGGAACGTTTTGTGTGTGAGATAGAGAGAGAGAGAGAGAGAGAGAGAGAGAAGCAAATAAAAGTTTTCTTCTGCTCTATGGGCAATGCAAGGCGTTACATGCAAGTGAACCAAACAAATGCCATCTTCATCCCAAGCTTTACGTATCCTCAACCATAGGCTTAGAAGAAGAGGCATTGTACAGATTCTGAATCGCCAAGTCTCATATACATTTCAAAAAAAAAAAAAAAAAAAACTTTTGAAAACAAACCACATATGAGAACCAGGGATTAAAGAAGTAAAATTCTAGTAATCAAAATGGAACATAAAAAACTAGCAAGTTTTGACTGTGAACAAGGATGCACCCATGCAGATATGTAGTGACAAAAGGTTTACAATGTTAAAAACCAGCTAACTAGTCAACCGTATTATATACTCTCTTACTATATTTTGATCCTCGCAATAACTTTTATCACAATTTACTCTCTATTTACTCTTTCCATCAAATACACATATGGGAGACATGCATTATTAACTTGAAGAATTACAACAGAAGCAAACCTGATAAACTCAAATTCTTGAAAATTACAGGAAATGATCACAAACACTGAAGGAACTTTATGTATATGGTTCCACCATGCGAATAGCATGGCAAAAACTTACTGAATTGGTACTGCTGTCATCCCTGAGGATCTCGGTAAGCATTTCCACAGTTGATGAGCATTTCTGATCACCAGCAGCAAGGCAGAGAACAGCAACACATTGAGCAATTGAAAATAAAGCTTGTTTTGCAACACCACCCGATTGTGGAGATGGTTTAGCACTTGAAAGAAGAGATTCCAGCAAGGCATCAAAACTTGTGTTTGCTGAATAAACTAAAGCAGCAAAAAAGTTTTGCAAAGCCTGCAATTGGACAAGTAAGGGCTTAAAGAAGAAAATATTACAGATCAAATTAAAATTCCATCAGAATTTAGACATACCGAAAGGGCTTGCCCCTGCAGCAGTGAGCTTTTGATCAACGTTAGAGCTTGCGGAAGAACTTTGTTTCTAACAGCCAAACCAACATTCGGACTTGACCTCCTGTCAGCCATTAGGGTGCAACAGAGTTCGAGGGCAAGGGCCGTCATATGCAAGTCTGAGTCACTGGTAAATGGTATGAAAGAGAAATATGATCAGAAAGTAATCTACATGTCACTCACATTAGCTGACCTAGAAATGAAGGGGAAAAAATATGAAGGTAAAAGTATTAAGAGAAAACCTTATCAGAGTTGAGAGTTCCACAATTATAATTTCATAAGCAGATGGACCAATACTATCACCATAAGCAACTATCAAGGAATTTAGTGTTCCCAATGTCGCCTGCCTTAAAGCCCGATTAGCCTGTTTTACAAAAAAGTTTTGATATAAATATGGCAGCTATTGAGGAATTCCCTAACAAACATCATCAGAACTTGGGCATGATCTAAAAATACCAATAAGATAAATGCAACCAGAAGAATCTCCATACCTTCCGAAGGAATGCTGTCAATTCCGTAATTACATGCTCCAAAACACATGATAAATCAATCCGAAGGGGAGAAGCAGCAATGACAGCAAATGCCTAGATACAAATAAAGGTGTTTAGATAACCATAATCCCGTTGCATGCACAACCACCCAGCACCCCGCAGGAACGTGCAAAGGTAAAAGTAGATTTCAGGACATCGCTATTAAATTCTCACCCTTTCTCCAACTGGACTCTAAACTATAAGGGTACTTAGCATGAAACCAATTCAGCATTTCTGCTTACACACACTTCATAATTCTAGCATGCAATGGCGCATCTATAAAAGCAACTAACATTGATCAACAATACAAACTTAGTATGCTTTGCAGCCAATCGGAAAGTGGAAAGAAGTACATCCAACTATAGGTTCTGAGCTACATTCAGACCAGAAAACATATAATCACTTGTATGTGATTACATATATCTTTAAGCAGACTAACGATGCTTAAATCTCAGCCCTATTTCAGAAGAAAATTTTACATTTAAACAATTAAGACTCAAACAAGTGATATTAACATAGATATGCGACATTAGCACAAAACCCAGCTAAAGGACCTTTATAAATTCATTTGAAGTACAAGCAACAGATCAACCTTCACAGCTGTAAGGCGGGTTATCTCATTTCCCATCCTATCAACAAGTACAGGAAGGCAAGCAGGCAATTCTGTGCTGAGGTTATCGCCAAATGTTGCCACAAGAAGTCCCATGCAAGAGATAGCACACTCCTTAACCTCCTGGAGAGAAGGAACATCAGATACAACAAAAGAACTCAAGCAGAACCTAAATTAGAAATTCTACTGACCTGATCTTGATCTTGGTTTGTCAAGCGTGACATTATGGCATTGTATATTGGATGAACATAAGCTTTAAAATCAAAGCCTAGACCCTACATCACAAAACCTTTCCAAGATGAGAAGACACCCAACAAGCGTGAGCTCAGATTCACAGAGAAGAACATAACAACCTCTATATTTGGGCGTACTACGCGGACAAGTTCCCCACATACTCTTAAAGCTTCAGCTGTAACTTTGTAATAACGCTCACCAACAGCAGATAAAACAGGACCAGAAAGAGCCTGCAATAACTCGGTTAAAATGTAACTGAACCAATAGTGACTCTTTGGATTGTTGTCTATTATTGTTTACTCATCAAAATGATAAACTGATCAAAGCTTTACAACTTGCAAGAAACATGTAAGGCAAGCTTACTCCAGAAACATGCTCTTAAGAAGGCCTAACAACATAATTTAACAAAACATCAATACTACCAGAAGAAAAGGCAATCAAGTCACACAAAGTGATCAAGGACTTTGTAATGTAGCATAATCTCTTACTCTTAAGACACTAAATTCTGGATGCATTAAAATACCAAAAGTTCATCAAATGTGAATCTTCTCTATGTATGAGAATACCTAGAAAGGAGAAAGATGTTGGACAACATGGACAGAGATGAACCCCATTAACTACGATTTTTCTCACAGAAGTCAGTAACTAAATTTCATAGCTAATACCTTAATGTGAGGGTGGAAAACAGGAGGAGAATGAGATGCTAACACCAATCTAGTAAATATAAGAGCTTCAATCTTCAAATTCGAGGTAGAGGATTTGTCCTGGAGGAGAATAAAGGGGAATAATCAGGAAAGAAGCAAAATTCAGTGTCTAAGGAAGAAATCGACAAGCCTTAACACACACTGACAACAGCAGACAAGTTACTCACGCTTAATGCTTTCTCAATTCCTGGAATGAGTGATCCAATGTGGTCCGCAAGGCAGTCAGGCAAGACAACCACAAGCTCTTTCAAAACAGAAAATGCACCAACCTGCAAACAAACAAAATGCTATTAAGCATACTAGGAACATTACCTACATCCACAATTATAGCAGGGATTCTACCTTTGTCTTGATGGATTTCTCACGTAGCTGCCTATTTATAGATTTCACGATCTTTGGCACTTCTTGCTTCAATAGCCATCTCGGACTGCACAAAAATGACAATCTTAGCATTAGCCTCTTCATCATTAACATAAATGCTAGCAAGAAACCAAGCACCATTAGCGGCAATCTCAAAGTGGTTATCCCAACAAGCCCAGATCTTGTGGGGGAAAAGAAAGAAAACATTAAATGGCTTGACCTAAAACAGAAAAATCCAGAATATTAAAATATTTTCCCTCCAACCAAATAAAAAAACCAGTTCTTTATATTAAAATTAATTATAGAACTGGAATTCAAATTACCATAAAAAATATTGATGCCAGGCGAGAAACAAAGTTTTCTCTATTAGTTCGAAAGTTTTGAAAAGAATCTTAACAAAGACAGATAGTGGGGCAAGGCACAGTCAGGAAAACAAGAAAGGCTACCAACTGCAACTCTCCCACTGTACAGTCCACGAAACTTAATAACTAAATACAGATGAGCTGTAGAAAACCCTCTCCAATCCCCCTTCTTTCTCCCCAACCCCAAAAAACTTCTTTTTCTTCACAAAAGATACCAAAATAAAAAAATATCTACCTAGTGTTTTAATTCAAAAGCTCCCCTCACAGAGTGGGGAAAATCCACCCGTTTGACATGGAGCAGGGTGGGTTTATGACGGGTACAGAGGAATTGCATTTCCAAAAATAAGCATCAGCAGAAAACTATATGGTTCAACAAATCATAGCTCATTTTGGAGAAACTTTGAAATCCAGGTATGTCTATAGAGCTCAGCAAAGTGGACTCCTAGCTGAAGTTAAAGAACATCAAAGCATGCATCCGCATGCTCTTTTAAGTGGAAAAGCTGAGACTAGCCGCCTACTATAACAACATTCCCTCATCAGTGGAAGATTGCCAGGAAAGAAAGGATAGGTGAGGCAACAACCAGAAGTAATGATCTCTCCATGGAGAAAAAAATGTCAGCAAACAATCACGAGACCATTTTATCCATCAATGAAGCACATTGATCAAACAAGCAATTTGAGTGGCTGCTACATGCATCTTTGGTTCTCTAACTGGCCTGAAAAACCTCAGTTCACTGGTTCAAAAAAGTATGTCCACAGAACCATGTCTGCCTTTATTCATCAGGAAAACAATCCCCGGAGACAGAAAAATGCAGATGCAATCTTCTAATGTTGTCCACCTATATAGCTCTCAAGCTCTTTAACAAAACCATTGAGAGGTGAACATGAAAGTCTGACACTGTTGGATTCATTCGCAATTATGACTCAATGCACAAAACCATCTTTGTTTGTCTTCTTGGAGTTAGTTTCTCCCAAGTAAATGGTATGGCTTTAACCATCCTTTTTGTTGTACTTTTTATTGTTGTATTTATTTAGATTTTTGCGCATGTCTTGTGGGGGTTTGTTGAGAAGGAAGTAGACTTCTATAAATCCAATTTCAAATCCTCAATTCCCACACAATAAGGTATAATAATATGAAGAAAAAAGAACGGTGCATAGGAACATGTTATCATGGTTATTCAGTAAACTTTGTGATTATCAGAGTTTCAGCTGGCACCCAACCACACGGACGCCATTAGTGGCAAAAACAAAAAGAAAATTATCAACTTTTTGGCACCAGGGGAACATAAGAATGAACCTACCTCAAATCATTCATGTCATTCTGCCCTTTTGAAACATTTCCTGTTTGACGCAACAGCTCAATAAACGTGTTGAAGACATCCATCTGCAGCATTACAATATTAAATAATCAACAAGTTCAGAGGTGAAAAAAATGGCCAAAAAATTATCCTTCAGGCTTTACCTTCACATTCTCTTCCCTCTCCTTGAATCTGTCAATCAGTTTTGGACAAGCCTGCACAAAAGAGAATCAAATGTTGAGAAACATACAACAAAGTTGGCTCAAAACCATATCAGAAACCTTAGATCAACGTCAAGAAACCTTCCTTTTCTTTTTTGACCAAATTTAAAATTTTGAAAATACCTCCTCATATAGCTTTGACAGAAGTTCAGGACGAGATACTATTAATGCTGCTAAGCACTTAGCAGCTGCTCTTCGGACCTTCCAGCTTACGTCCTCATCATCTGTGTATTCATTTGCACTTTCACTACAAAACATAGAAGTTACAGGATATGATTAAGAAGTCCATCCACAAATGTGAAACAATGATCATACATAAATTAAAGTAAAACATACTCATCTTCCTCCTCTTCATGGCTCTCATCATCCGTATCCTCCTCCATGGTATCAGTGAAGTTTGGGTCATAACTTAGATATTCCAGGGAAAGATGAAGAATCTCATCACAGTATGAAGAAATATCCCTAGGGCACCTGAGCAGAAAGCTTTCTAGTGCCTGACATCAAAATTTATTATATATAAGAAAAAGGAACGACAATTGCAAGAAAAGATAAATAACATAACCAAAATACTAGAAAGGGTAACCCTGCCAACAAGATGTGAAAAGTACCTGCAAGCTATACTCACGAAGCTCCTCATCATTCTCTGATGCACTTGTGCAGTAATTTATCAGCACTGGAACAGTATCAGCAAGGTGTGGTCCAAAACGGTATCCAACAGCACGGCTAGAACACAACACAATTATAAGATATTAGCAGAAGACATTTCACCCTTTAGATCAGAAGGAGACAAACAATGTGTGAATGCTTCCACCATCCAAGACAACATTGATCAATAGTTAAAGCAATAAACATTAACTACTATTTCAAGATACAGCCATATTTAAAACCATAAAATTAGGCAGCAAGAAAATGAAGACAAGTGAGGTCAAATATTTTGATATTAGGCAGTGGGATCTCAGTGGTACTATTGCTTTAAAAGAACGCAGTACTGATCCTTAAACATAATTTAAGCCATCTGAAGCAAGTGAATAGCACCCATACAAGTAATTGTGGTCAATCACAAGATTAGAATTATAGATGACACCACAGGACATGCAAATAAGTAGGATGGAAAACTCTCTCATCCAATTTTGAAGATGATTCAATGCATTCTTTTTTCTTCCACTTCTTCTGATCAAATCTTCTAGCTTCAAAAGGGGAAAAAAATTGTACAAAAACTAATGACCAAGTTTGTTTCCAAGGCATGTCTGACTGATGTTCATCAGTGTACGGCCATTGAATCAGTATTCAATAATTTACATAAAGCACATTTTCAGTACACGTTGTAGGCTAGTCCGTCTTATGACTATTCCCAAATGGCCAACACTTTTTGTCACTCCAGTGCCAGGCTTTGTGCATTTCAATCTTGTTCTAAAAGGAGATTCATGAAAACAGACATAACTACAGAAATAAGTTACAACTTCAAAACATGTATTCATTATCTCGCTTGAGATAAACATTAAATCTAGGTGAATATATTGTATCAAAAGGCAAAGAACGACACCTACAAGTCCATTGATGCAAAAAGTTATAGGGAAACAAATGTCTTGAAAACACATTACACAGCTCACCTCAGTGCACCAATCATTTGAATGTTTGTGCGGGTCATTTCTGATTTCCTGCTCTTATTTCTCAAGTTTTTAACAACTTCAATTGTTGCCTTAGCCAGCAAATCGTCTGACAAGCTTGAAGCAAGGGATGCTGAACACAACGGAATAAGAAATATAAAATATAACATTTATCAGAAACTCGAACAAAGTAACACTGCTGAGGTCTTTTCATGTGGCTGTGGACACTAGCACCACCCTGATTATATGCCATTCCAGGCTACTTCAACATAGTCAAGTGGAAGATTCATGAATTGCTCCAATTGTTATTTCTTCAGAGGCACATCATCCATTACGTTATGAAGTTTTACTTACCAACATACCTAATCCCTCACTTTTAGGAACAGCTGGCAGGAATAGTATGCTGTTCACACTTCACTGAGTTGAAACAAGAGTACCACTCCAGCTTTTCATATTGAAGGAGAGTGGACTTATTGTGTTAAGTGTCAGAAAGCAAAAAAGCCATAGCATATTCAACTGACTGTCATATGCCCTTCTAGTAGCAATCAAGATAATCAAAAGCCAAGATAAATATCAGTTTCAGATTCCCACCAGAACAAGAGTCCAACAAAGAAAATATGCAAAATTTGACCAAATGATCAAAAGCAGATAAATTCCGACTAATAAGATAGCCTTAAATTTTTCGTGGTGAACTCCAAAGTATTTTCAATCAAATGAAAGATTCAAGGCAAAAGCATTGAGGAAACAGCAGAGAACATTGAAGAAGTATCTCATCAAAGTAAAATTTAAATAATCACAATCAACTGCATGAATCTAGTAAACCTTACCAATGCAAGAAACAGTCTTCTTTCTAACACTAGCTTGGTTTGAGTTCAACTGGGGCAAAAGAGCAGCTAAGAGTAGTTCATGGTCAGCTGCCATTAGATTACCAAATTTGTGGAGGACGTCACACAAGATATCAAGACATTCACACTTAATCTCTGTGCTTGGACCCTGAGCCAAAAAGATGGAAGTGTAAAATAAGCAAGAAACCTACACCTTAATTTAATAATGAAAAAGCCAAAGCAAGAATTGACAAAATAAAACAAAGATACCATAGAAATAAGAAATTATCAACGGATCCATAACTATGGAGCCATATACCACTATAAAAGCAGGAAACGAATGGAATATACTAAAGCAGTATTACAGGTAAGTGAGCACCAAAACAGAAATGGGAGCCCTAGTGGATCAAATCCAATCTTTTCTCATCCATAAGCATATTATTTTCAATTTTCCCTCATCAATTCGTCAAGCCCAAGTACCCACATTCTGTGCAGGCATGAGTACAAACACAAAAATAAATAAATAAATAAAACCAAGCTGTTATCTGTCAAATCCATACCAGTAGCAAAACACAAGCATCATACACATAAAGAGAATCATATTAACTGTCAATTCTATTCTCCCCATGTCAAACTGTTAGGAGAAAGCAAAATCAAAGGAACAAGTATCAACTTGCCTTCAATGTCCAGTCTTAAAAAGAATGGTAGAAACCAAGAATGAATAATTTTATACTACGATCACGATCATGTTTTAAAGAACACCTTTTTTTGACCTCATAATCCACAAGAGGCACACAGGTCTCCAAATGGACCTTTGTTAGAAAGGAAAAAAGAGGAGAAAAGGGGAGAAAGAGCCCACAATTTTTTTATTTTTTTTTATTTTTTTGTCTATCATGCTTTTTCCTATTATTCCTGAATAAGTAAAAAGTTATAGTCTGTTTCTACTAATGTACAAGATCTGTTTACCATCTGAACACATCACCTTGAAAATATCATTATATTTCCAAATTTAAAGTGAAAGATTCACTTGGTAAAGGGGTATGCATAAAAACTTCCCATTTGAATGCCAAAGTTTCATATGATAAAAGAAGTTATATCTAGGTTTGGGAACTCACTGGGCTATTAATTCCTTTGATCAGTTGTGGTGTGACTGCAACGAGAATAGATTGAGCAAGAGATTGTGTTGCAACTTCAGCAACTATTGTCTTCAAAGCTATGCTAGCAATGTCACGATGCTGATCCTTCCCATTTAGCAGTTTATCACAAAGCTTATTAGCCATCTCCACAACGCGTGCCTCACTCACCTTCTTGACCAATGGAGCAAGACTGCAATTCCACATTAAAGAAAAGAAAAGGATATCTATCATGTGAAATTTGGCAGAACAGAGTACTATACTATAGCATTTCACTAGGCAAAGTTTCTCCTTCATCTTTTTGTGTCACTTGCATAAACTAAAGTTTAAGTAGTCAGAACAACCCAGGTTAATTCCATTCACTGAAGAAATCTGGAAAAGCAACAATAAAATGCTAGACGCCTAATTCACACCTATTTACCAGAGTACCACTATAACATTGTAGAGGCTGTGATATGGCTATAACAACATAATATCTTTAACAAATTTTGCAATCAAAACTGATAAACCCTTTAAGTTCAGAAGCAACCACAAACATCTTCAACAGAGCACATGCAGCAACAAGCATCAATAACAGAGAGTGTAAACATTCTAAAGGACCTCATATTCAAAACAGAGAAATACTTATCATGCAAAACAGTATTGACGAACGAGGTACAAAATTCTCTTTGACAGACTCAGTTCTAGAACATTATGCAACTAAAACTTGTCTCTTCTTTGACCACCCCCAAGAAACAGTTACAGTATGTTAAAAAACT